>QANZ01052689.1:68061-149471 GCA_003254925.1 Chamaecrista fasciculata | reverse complement strand
GGACTAAACTGGAATGTTTGGAAGAGTTTTGGGACATTTTACAATTTTATTTTGAGGATTTGGGACTAAACTGGAATGTTTGGAAGAGTTTTGGGACATTTTACAATTTTATTTTGAGGATTTGGGACTAAACTGGAATGTTTGGGGTTTGGGGTTTTAGGGTTTGGGGTTTGGCTACTCACTCGTCTTCCTCTCCTCTCCTTTGTGCTTCTTTTAACCAGGATTAAATTACAATTTCAGATTTCAGATTGGGGGTAAATGTTAATTTTTAAAAAATATATATTTTACCTGTTTAACAGGTTTCCAATTGAATATTTAGAACCGTTAGATGAGATCTAACGGTTAAAATTAGGCCAAATCAGCCTTTGCATCCCATGTCAAGATTGTATCTTTGCATTATAGACTCACCCCATCTTTATATATATACTAGTGGTGAGTGCGTGCTTTATATTTTTTTTGTCTGACGTATTTTTTATATGCAATTTTAATTATTTCTTTGTTTATATAATGTTTGAATTATAAATATTTTGAGACTAATTCATTTTATATATACTAATTTACTAATTTTATTATTTGATAATTGTGGTTTTTTTTATTGAAATTTAAATTTAAAATTTTCCTAAAATAATGTAAACCTTATTTGTATATTTGAGTCTTTTTAGATCCGGAGGGTTGGCTATAGTTTTATTTTTAGATTTCAAAATTTGAATTTTGAAATTCTATCCTCTTATTATACGATACGTCAATTTTCAAACGTTGTTTTGTTTTTTTAATTTGATAAATTAGGATTTGAATTTTTTTTATTAATTTTTCATTACATATTATTCATCAAATGGAATCTATTGTTAATATTTTGTTAAAGAAAGATTAAAGAATAAAATTAACAAAAATAAGCAATATTGGAACAAAATTAACAGTAAAAAACGTTGAAAATGAAATTAAAAATTAATATAAAATTTACAAGCGGAAATGTTACTTTTACCTAACTTGTAATTATCTCCACCGCATGTAAAGTCGAATATAACAAATGGATAGGATTCATAACAAGTCGAATAAATTGGTACAAGACTGGATTATTGGGCAAAAGAATCTCTATATTTATTTTGCATATTTTAAAAATAGTAATCACTTTACTTTTAGGGTCAAAGGGTTATTTTGGTCTTAAATGTATGTTTTAATGTTTATTTTGGTCTTTTATGTTTCAAAATATTCAAATTGGTCCTAAATATTAGCAAACTGTTTCATTTTAGTCTCAAACTATTGAATTTAGTCATATTTCTATTGTCTCTCATTTCAAGTTTAAAGTACTTGTTAAGGCTAACTCAGCTCTGAATTTGTCATATTCGAACTTAAAACGAGAGATATATGATCAATTTTGTTTGTTTGACTATGAAATGAGCGATTTACTTTCAGGACCAATTTGACCTCAACTCTTTGAGAATAATACGTAGTTTTGAGCTCGTCAAATTCAAACTTTAAACAAGATAATTATGATCATATTCAATAGTTTGGGATCAAAATGAAATATTTTGAAAATATAAAAGACCAAAATAAATATTTGGACATATACATTTAGGACCAAAATGATCCTTTAATCTAAAATTTTTAATGTTTCTTGTCTTTGCCATGAATTTGCAATTTATATTTTTGCAAAATATAATAATAAGATAAATAGAACTTTCATATTGTAAGAATTTTTTTTTTATATACATGTATATAGGAAAGTGATCCACTTTCTTAAGAGGATTTACATAAATTTAAGGCTTAAGTGCACTTTTAGTCCCTTGACTTTTACAAAGGTCTCAATTTGATTCCTTAACTTTTTTCTTTTTTGCAATTTTGATCCACTAACTTTTGAAAACGTCTCACTGTTGGTCCCAAGTGCACTTTTTCCATCTATTATCTGTCGTTAGTGCTAATCTGAGAAGCTGAGTTGGCTGATGATATGACAAATATGGGTGAAGTGGATTAAAAAAGAACCATTATGGGGAGGCATTTTCATGACTTGAAAGTGCACTTGGGACCAACGGTGAAACGTTTTCAAAAGTTAGAGAACCAACATTGCAACAAAACAAAGTTAAGGGACCAAATTGAGACCTTTACGAAAGTTAGGGGACCAAAAGTTCATTTAAGCCTAAATTTAATTCAAGCTAGCTACGTTAAAATTCTCATACGGGCTTAATGAAGACTATTTTGTGTTTCTTCTATTATTATTTTATATAAGTATTAAGTTAAATCTTCTAATGAAATTGACGAATCAGTATCATATATGGTAAATAATTATGCTTTGCAATTTTCTTTTCTGTTCATCCCACTGAAATCAACTATAATTTTTAACTGTGCATTCTGGCTGTAGTTTGCTTAATCATGACCTTTCATCAAATCCAACATCCAACAATGTGCCACATCCCACATTAGTAAAACAGAGCATTATTTTTTTTTGGGTAAAAGCTGAGCTTATGTTATTGAAACTCCATGTATTCTCTTCCTTGAACGCCATGTATCTTCCTCTCTGATTTCTCTTCCTTGAATGAATTAAAATGTCATTTGAGTAGAAAAAATGGAAGGAAGATGAAGCATAGCCATACGCCAGATCTTGTAGATGGAATGTTTGAAGATTTTATATTTATATTAAAAGCAACACATGGAGGTTCTAAGTGGAAAACTATGGTAGTTAATTTGTGAATTTGTTTAATAGTGACGGAAGACAAAATACAAAAGAGAAGAAATAAACCAGCAGACACAAAAAAAAGTACAAAGAATTATCTAAGTTATTTATTCATTATATATAATTTTTAACTTGTATATATTAATTAAAAAATTAATTTTGGATCACTTTAATGATGTTTTTTTAAGAACATTTAATTTTATTTATTTGTTAAAAAATTATTGATTTAATTGAGATTAAGTATATATTTTATGTATTTTTTTAAATATACAATTAATAAAAACTAAAATACATGTATAAATATTTACCCGGGCCGGAACGAGATTAAACAAGGATGGTTTTGGCTCCTTATTTGTTATCTGACGAAGAAAATTACTTTACGAGAATATTAAAAGCTGCTAGGGAATCAGAGTTGAGAAGCTTTGGAATGGCTGTGAACAGTTTCTATGAACTTGATGGGGTGTATGAAGATCATTACAAGAATGTACACGGAAGAAAAGCATGGCTTATAGGTCCTGTTTCTTTATGCAACAGAGACATTCAGGAAAAAGCAAACAGAGGAAAGCAAGCTTCCATTGATGAACACGAGTGCTTGAAGTGGCTTGATTCCAAGAAACCCAATTCTGTTGTTTATGTATGCTTTGGAAGCAGATCTGACTTCCCAGATTCTCATCTCAAAGAGATAGCAATGGGTTTGGAAGCTTCAGGCCAAGATTTCATCTGGGTAGTGAGGAAGAACAGAAAAGAAGAAGAAGAAGAAGAAGAAGAAGATGATGATGAGAATCCTGAATGGCTTCCAGAAGGATTTGAGAAGAGAATAGAAGGGAAGGGAATGATAATAGGAGGGTGGGCACCCCAAGTGTTGATTCTTGATCATGAAGCCATTGGTGGATTCGTGACACATTGTGGATGGAATTCAATAATGGAAGCAATAAGTGCAAGGGGTGCCTATGGTGACATGGCCTGTGGATGCTGAACAATTTTACAATGAGAAGTTTGTGACACAAGTCCTGAAAATTGGGGTTGCCGTGGGTGTTAAGGAATATTCAACGATAGTGAAGGATTTCATAGAAAAGGATGCCATTGTGAAGGCAGTGAAAGTGACCATGGAAGGAGAAGAAGCAGAGGAAATGAGAAACAGAGCAAGAAAACTTGGGAAGATGGCGAGGGAGGCTGTGGAAGAAGTAGGATCATCTTATTGTAACTTAAATTCTCTAATTGAACATCTTCTTGGATTTTCGAATTGAACACAAGATTGTTGTTTAAATAAAAGGAAAAGAACCCTTTCGTGACCCTAACGTTTACGGTGATTTTTAGTTATGCCCCTAACGTTTTATTTGTGTCAGTTGTGCCCCCAATGTGAAACGTTAGTTTCAATTATGCCCTCAATTTTAACTCAACAATGTGTCAATTGTTTTTACTTGTGTGTCAATTTTTTGTTCTGAATTGAATATGTGACAAGATGACTGGATAAATAAAACATCCCTGATTTATTTTTTATCCACCATGATATTTCCTACGTGGTATAAGGCTTACGAAGATGAAGATGAAGATGTCAAAAAATTTAGGGTAGTAATTTTTTGGTTTAGAGAATGTAAATCCACGTAGGCAATGCCATGGTGGATAAAAAAATAAATCAGAGATGTTTTATTTATCCCGTCATCTTGCCACATATTCAATTTAGAACAAAAAATTGACACAAAAGTAAAATTGGGGCGTAACTGGGGGCACAACTGACACAAATAAAACGTTAGAGACATAACTGAAAATCACCGCAAACGTTAGGAGGACGAAAGATGTTTTCCCTAAATAAAATAACTAGACATTGCGGTCAATTTTTAGAGTTCATGAAGCACATTATTAGTCGGGATTTAAATTATTCAAATAACTACGAATTCGAAGAGAGATTCAAATATCAAGATCTAATCATAATTGAGAACAGTAACGGGTCATTTATTCATTCACTTAAAAGTAAAGATGAAATTCACAAGCTTGGAGTACAACCAAGCATTATCAATTATAGTCATATATTCTAAAAATTAAATCATTAATATACACTAAAATATGTACTGCAAGTATGTATAAGCTAGTGGGAAATCAAGTTTCGTAATCGTTACGAGGCTTCTCATCTGTTTTCTCTGTTGTTTTAATCCTGGACAAAAGAATTTTCATTTTGTCTAAGATTCCACATTATGTCCAATTTGTCTCTAAGATTTTGGCCTTTCCATGCACACATATTATCATATCTTTATCTATATTATATTATATTATACGTGGGAGGAATTTTTTGGTCGTCCTCTCACATATACATTAGTATAGAAATTATCTATACTATATTATATGTGGGAGGAGCCTTTTGGTTGTCCTCTCACATATATATTAGTATAAAAATTATTATTTTGTATAGGAAGCCAAAATTTCTAATTAGTCCCAAATATATGAGGTAATTTTAAATTGGTCCTAAATATTTTATAATTTTTCAAATTAGTCCTAAACTCACTCATTTATCAATATAAAAATTTTATGTAATCTTTAACTTTAAATCAATTCAAACGTTAACGGGCACGCCAAGCCCCTTATATATATATATATAGTTTTCAAACCTTCTTGTAATTAAATAGTACTCTTCTAAATATATATAATTTAATTTACACTTTATATATGTATTAATAAATATCCATAAATAAAGAATTCTAAAAGGATTTCTTAACTTGTCCATGCAATATTACAATATTTAGGAGAGTACATATTTTAGTGCTTAAATAATTACAATATTACAATATTGTTTGCTTTTAGAATTCTTTATTTATGGATATTTATTTACAAAGAAGCAATATTTACAAAATTATATTATTTATACATAAAATGTAAAAATGCAAAATTTATTTTGCTTCTTTGCTTCTAAAAGCAAATTAAATTATATATATACATAAATGTATTCTTTTGGCAGCAATATTACAATATTGTTTGCACATACAAAGAAGCAAAGTATAGCATAACCTGAAATATATGACAATAAATAAACTCAAATGTATATTTTATTCATTCAACAGGCAACAACTATCTTTATTCTTTTCTCATTATTTGAAAAGATAATAAAATGAAAAACCAAACTTTTGAGGAAGTTTAAGTTGCATCAGGAGCAGGCAGCAGTGGAGTGAAGGTAGCTCTATATATGATGATTTGATCAGTGAGAGCATCTCAAAGGATCCAATTTGATATTCCACAGTACATATTAATCTCAAGTTACTTAAGATCCTCACTTTCATATTGAGGGTCAGAAACAATATATTTCTTCCAAAGTAATCACACGAAGTATATATGGTGGAATACTTTAATTAATTAGGAGACTCAATATATATATGGACTCAGAGACTATACGAGCGTATATATATATATATATATATATTATCTTTCTCACTTTCTAGTACTCAAAACTCCTTTAAACTAGGGTCATTTTGCCAAAAAAACACCTTAAACTTTGAAAAGTGACTAAACATCCCATAAACTTCAGATTCTATCAATAACCCATTTAAATTCTCTCAATAACCCAAAAAATTTATAAGATCTTTCGTCACTTTTCAAAGTTCATGTATTTTCTTACACAATTACTAAAGTTTAAAAGAAATTTGTGCTTTTTAACTTTATATTTATATAGTTGCATGCAGTAGCTCGGGATCTGGATCCTTTGCAGTGCAAATGCATTATAGTTTAGAGAGATAAAAGAAGAGCTAGAGAGAAAAACGTGAATTCCATTGACACATTCTCTTGATCTCTAACTCTTTTATTTATCTCTCTAAATTGTAGTACATTTGCACTGCAGAGAATTCACTTCTCTATTTTTTATCTAGAATATTAATCGTTCTCTCCGGTCTGCCATAGTGATATAGAATAGAGCTCTTGATCATGCCAACAAGTAAAGAGAAATTGATCGCGCTCTTTAAGCTTGTACCCATGCCCAAAACTCTCTAAAGGCCTTGTTGCTTGTGACATTCTTCCATAATCCATCGGAAACCTATGAAACCCTACCAATTGAAGCCAACGAGCCCATGTCTCAGCCTTCTCATGTCTCTCTACCCTCTCAATTCCTTCACAAGCAACAATGTTTTTGATCTCCTCACCAAACATAAGCCTTTCCATTATAATTCTATCTGTTGCTCTTGCTTTTGACACATTGGCCTCTAAGTAATCAAATTGGGCACAATAGAATTTTAGGGCATTTTGAAACCTGGATATCCAAGTGGTCTCATTGGCATTGCATTCTTGTTCAGTGATGACCAAAAGCTTGGGTTGGAGATTACGTAGGCTTTGTAGAAACCATTCTATTTTTGGTGAAGCACATTGGAAAGAAAGTGGGGAAAGGGATGAGTTTGGACTTGATTGGATCCCAAATTTCACAATCCACTCTGCAAAAGCCTGTGGATCCATTGATGTTCCAGCTACTGCCAAATAAACAATGTTATATATATATATATATATATATATATATATAAATTGATCTTAAACGTTTGAAAAAATGCATTTTTTTTGCATTAAATAACAAATTTGAAGGTGTTTTTTTTAAGAACCAGGTATCCTCTATTCTACAATTTGCAGAGATTAATATTTTTTGAGGCGTAGAGATTGAGTAAACTAACTTTCCGGTCCCTGAATTTTAGACACGGTGGCAGATAGGTCCCTGAATTTTACGCATTGTACTAGCCGGTCTCCGAAATTTACAAACGCCTAACTAATTGGTCCCTTCGTCATATTGTCGTTACAAAAAAGCTGACGTGGCCATAACAGACGCTGATATGTCCCGTTATGCGCTGACGTGTCCCGTTATGGCCACGTCAGCACCCGTTATTCTAAAAAAAAAAGAAAAAAAAAGATGCCACGTCAGATTTTCGCCATTGCACTAATAGGTCCCTAACTCATTTTTGTTCCATTATTCTCAATTCCCTCTCTTTTTCATCATCTTCATTCATTTTAATCCTAAATTTTCAAAATAAAATTATAAAATGTCCCAAAACTCTTTCTTTAATCATGATGTCTTGATAAATTCGAAGAAAACCAACCATCTACCAATGTGCTGGACTTTATTGATAAATTCGAAGGTGTTTTATCACTATTTAGAGTTGACGTGATTTTCTATGCGCTGCGAGTAAATACTAAAAAAAGGTTCTACATATGGTATATTTCAAGATATAAAATTGAATTTGCTAATTTATGACTGGGTCATTTTTTTTGTTTGTTTTCTATGTTTTATTCATTTGTTAGACAAATGTTACATGTTGGTTATGACTTATGATGATTTCGCTAACAATTGTTTTTTGGTTAAATATTGATTTTGTGATTTAGTACCCAAAAAAAAAATTGATTTTGTGATTTTGTCATGTGTTGAGAGAAAAAAAAGTTGATCAGTATATATGACTATCTTTTTCTCTCTCTCAAAGGGGAAAAGAGATCGAGAGATATAGAAAAAAAAAAAATTAAAGGAGAGAGAGAAAAAGAAAAGATATTTTTTTTTGTGTTAGAGTACAATTTTAATTTTGGTCCTCCTATTTTCTCAAAGTTTCACTTATTGGTTCCAACGACTGAATGTGACTATATCTTTTTCGTTCCAAGTTCAAATACAACGAGTTTCGAGCTATGCATGATGCTTTTGAAAAGTTCTCTCTTTTTGTTTAGTTGGAACCATCGACAAATAAAGTCAAATTGAGCTCTGAAAGTGGACCACTTGTTTCGCAGTCAAACGAGTGAAGTTGGTTATATCTCTCTCGTTTCAAGTCTGATTGAGATGAGTTTGAAACTATGACTCTTGACAAGTCCTTTTTATTCCCAATTAGGACGATCATCAAATGAGGTCAAATCGAGACAGAAAGTGATTTTCATAATTTTTTACTTTTTGGTTCTAAAATCACTTTCATATTTGATTTGACCTCATTTGTTAACAGCCCCTATTGGGTAAAAAATGAACTTATCAAAAGTAATTCGTAGCTACAAACTCGTCGCAATCAAACTTGAGATAAGGGAGATATGACCAACTTTGCCCCGTTTGACTGTGAAACGAACAGCCCAATTTTGAAGCTCGATCAATTGGACGTTGTTTGCTGACAACTCCAACTGAATAAAGAAATGACTCTTCAAAAGGAACACATGTAGATTGAGACACATCACATTCAAAACTTAAAATGATAAAGATATGATCACATTGAGTTGTTGAGACTAAAGATTAAAACTTTTGAGAAACTTGAAAAACCAAAATGGCAACAAGAAAAGGTAAAGGACTGAGTTGCAACCTACCCAAAGATAAGGGACCAAAATTACACTTTAGCCTATTTTTTTATCTTATTTTTTGTTTTCTAAATACTAATAGAATTTTTTTAATAGGCCAAATACTCATATTAGTCTCTAAAGTATGCAATAAATTTCAAATTGGTCATAAATATTTTATTTGTTTCAAATTGATTTGACATATTTTCATGGTTTTTCACTTCAGTCCCAAATTCACATTCGAGGTGCGATTTGACCTCATTTGTCAACGTTTTCAATTCAGTTGAGTACATAAGTTAAAGAACTCTTCAAGAGTAACACATAATTTCGAAGTCATCGCGTTCGAATTTTAAATAAGAGAGTTATGACCAACTTCACTTATTTAACTGTGAAACGAGCGGGCCACTTTCAAGACTCGATTGATTTGACTTCAATCATTTGTTAAAGGCCCAATTAAATAAAGAGAGGATTAGTTAAAAACAATATATGTCTCTGAACTCGTCGCATTCGAATTTGAAACGAGAGATATGACCATATTCACTAGTTTGAGATCAAAAGTGAAAAAAATCAGAAAACATATATAGGACTAATTTGAAATCTACCCCATACTTTAGAGACCAATGTGAGTATTTGGCCATTTTAAAATAGAATATGAGCCAAATAAAAAGGATATCAATTTGAGTATTAAGACAATATAATTTAGATATTTCCCATATATGAAATGAGAAACAAAAAAAATAAATTAGATAATATATATATAGAGGCAAAACACCCTTTTGTGCCCCTAACGTTTGCAGTGATTTTCAGTTATGCCCCTAATGTTTCATTTTGTTCAAGCGTGCCCTCAATGTGAAACTAACGTTTCAATTATGCCCCCAATTTTGACTCAATGCCCATGTGGCAATTTTTTTACTTATGTGTCATTTTTTTGGTCTGACGTGGCATAATGACTGGACATTCATATTTTTTTTCCACCGTGGTATGATGACTGGATTTACATTTTTGAACATAAAAATTGAGTAAATTAGCGAATCAGTCCCTGGATTTACATTTTTCATCATCTTCATTCATTTTAGTCCCAAATCCTCAAAATAAAATTGTAAAGTGTCTCAAAACTCTTCCAAACATTCCAATTTAGTCCTTAAAAATATTAAAAACCCTAAAACCTAAACCCCAAACTCTAAACCCTAAAACCCTAATCCTAAAATTGTAAAGTGTCCCCAAACTCTTCCAAACATTCCAATTTAGTCCTTAAAAGTATTAAAAACCCTAAAACCTAAACCCCAAACCCCAAACTCTAAACCCTAAAACCCTAAACCCTAAACCCTAAAAAATTTAATTTGAGCAATTAGGTCTCTCACCCATTCTTATCCCATTATTCTCAATTCCCCCTCTTTTTCATCATCTTCATTCATTTTAGTCCCAAAATCTCAAAATAAAATTGTAAAGTGTCCCAAAGCTCTTCCAAACATTCCAATTTAGTCCTTAAACCATAATCCCTAAAACTTAAACTTTTTAATCTTCATCTTCCCAATTTAACATAAATCCTTAATTTTTTAATCCCTAAACCCCCTATTTTTTTTTTCATCTTCATCTTCATCAATTCACAAACACATTAGGGTTTTCTTATTCAACACACTCCAAAAAACGTGTTTGTCTTTGTCTTCCTCACGTCTTCCTCTTTCAATTCTTTTTTCAAATCTGGATTCACAGATTCTTCCTCCTCATCCACTCAATCATCATCTTCTTCCTCCCTAACGCTTCTCTCCATTCTCCCGCAAGCACAACATCGCTCACCGATTAGACGACGCCTTCTCCATTATCGGTTTTGATTTTGACTCTTTGTACAACGATTATACTCCTCCGTCGCCACCTCCTCCTCCGCCGCTTCCTCACCCTCTGTCTCTCTCGTGCGAACAGGATCTTCTGGTTGCGATCTGAAGCAACATTTGAAGCAAAATTATAAACAAATCAACTTCAAATGATGATGATGTTCTCAATTTCTGGATCTGAATCTTCATTTCTGGTTGCAATATGCTCTTTAATACTTTTAAGGACTAAATTGAAATGTTTGGAAGAGTTTTGGGACATTTTACAATTTTATTTTGAGGATTTGGGACTAAAATGAATGAAGATGAAGAAAAATGTAAATCCAGGGATTGATTTGCTAGTTTACTCAATTTTTATGTTCAAAAATGTAAATCCAGTCATCATGCCACGGTGGAAAAAAAAAATATGAATGTCAAGTCATTATGCCACGTCAGACTAAAAAAATGACATAAGTAAAAAAATTGCCACATGGGCATTGAGTCAAAATTGGGGGCATAATTGAAACGTTAGTTTCACATTGAGGGCACGCTTGAACAAAATGAAACGTTAGGGGCATAACTGAAAACCACTGCAAACGTTAGGGGCACAAAAGGGTGTTTTGCATATATATATATATATATATAGTACCTGCAGCTGGTGGCCCATGAGGTGAACTAGAAGTCCTTGTTTTGTCGATCTGATCATCATCAGTTGCGAGAAGAGAATGCAATTGAAGAACAGAAGTAACAGCAAGAGCCTCTTCTTTTTTCACATTCAATCTCTCAAAATGAAGATCCTCCAACTTACTCTCAACAATCCCACAAAACTCAAACTCATCAAACCCCAAATTTTGAGTCACTTGCTTCAATTGAAACTCCATCTCCTCCAAAACCTCATTCTTCTCATGAATCCCACTTATCTTCAACTTAGGCAATAATCTACGCATTATTAATCCCTTTCCCTTCTTATTATTACTCTTATTATCACTATAATTATATCTCCCTTGACGCTGTTGCTTCAGCGTGTGAAGAAGCAAAATCCATTGTTGAGGATCACATGCATTTAAATCTATCACGTGAATCACCTCTTCCATTCTCATGGCTTCTCCGATCGCCACGTTGGCGATCGCCCACGAGAACATCATGAAGGGGCACAGCTGCCCGAACAGCCTCCTTGCCTGCACGTTCTCCAACGCGGATAGCCGGTTCGCCGGCCGAAGGGCTCTCGGGACGCCCAAGAAGTGGCGGAGCCGGAGAACTAGGGCTTTGTAGAAGTACGTCGCCGCCCGTTGGAGCGGGTTGCCGTTTGGGAGGCTGAACTCCGATATGCTCTTGAGGATCGTGTCGGCTTCCGGCTTCAATGGCGGTGGCGCCGTCCAAGAGAAGACGCGCCAACTTTAGGCCTTGGGCATCTTCCGATCTCATCTTTGGTTTCCGATCTCATCTTTGGTGTACGAGGTTCTTGTTTTGTTGTTGAACTTGGACCTAACCAATTAAGAAGAGAGATTATTTTTATTTTATATTTTTTATATAAAATTAATTAATTTACTAAAAAACGTGATAATATTTTTTACATGATATTAATAGTAATAAAAAATAAATATGAAAGAGAATATTTTGAAAAGTTTATGTTTCATTAAAATCATATCATATATTATTCATTTTTAATGTATAGGGTGAATTTTGTTTTAGTTACTAAATTTTAATATTTTTTTATCAATCTCTCTCCCTTTTCTCTTTACCTCTCTCTCTCTCCCCCAGAAAATCCCATGCCTCACACTGGCAATGGATGCATGGTGAGTTTCGATTTGTGGACAACATACATTGGCATTTTGTTTGTCTTAGTTAGAGAGAGAGGGGGAGAAGGAGAGATTTGTGAGAGGGAGAAAGAAAGAGAAAGAGTGAAAGAGAAAATATTTTGATGCTAAGTGAGAGAGAAAATATTATTAACCAAGAGGAGTGATATGATTTTATTAACAAAAAATTTGGATGGAATTCGGCGAGAGACTGACTAATCATGGATCAAGTGATAAACTTTGAGGGTCAAAACTTAATTAAAAACTTTAAGAACCAAAACCGAAATTTATATTATATTTTAGGGATTAATATGAAGTTTTGACCAAAAGGATTTTATGTATATATATGTGTATACTTTTTTCTCCTCATAGCTAGCTAGCTAGCTTCAAATGGAAGCAATTAATTTTATTTAAGGCACTACCAAAGTATTAAGTTTAGACATCTCTCTCTAATAAAGATTTAAATTTATCATGTGAGAGATAATTAAACACCTCTTGCTACACCTAAATCTTGCTCATTATGTATGTTTAAGTGTATAGATAATATCTTGATAATATATATATATATATATATAACTATTCGATATAAGAATCTTAAAGATCTCAGAATATGCATGTATGAGAAGCAAAGTGGATCATTAATGAATTAATATTATTGTAATTTGTAGGCGAATTGAGGCCACCAGCCCAAATATATCATATATACATAAATAATTAAACAATAAAGAGATGATTGCATAATTAATTAAAACCTGCTTCCATATGCATGATCAAGCTTGTTGAGCCACTGAGATAAACAATGAAACAGAGTCGAAATACCTAAAGGTGTAAATAGAACGTAAACGAGTCTCAAGGGTTCGTGGATTTTTATAACCTAAACCACTTGAAGACAATAATGCAAGTTTTTATACATTTGTATAATTAATGCTCAGTGCTAAGGAAACAAGAGTATTCCTTCTATATTCCTTGTAATATAACTTAATTTTATTCACAAACTCAATTTTTATCAACTAATTAATATATCATATATGTAGTAATTTTCAATTTAATTATTTTATATATTATGAAGTTAATTATTGGAATTACGTGACTTCTTGCGAACTTCACTAGCTATAGGAACTTCAAATTAAGAATTTGCTTCCTTCTATAATTAAGGGAGCCTGCTGCCTGCCAGCTAGCTAGTGTGAATCTTTACACATTACTAAATTCAACAATAATTAATTCTTGGAGTTCCAAAAATATTTCGTTTGATCCTAAAGTTAATCCCAAAACATCACTTTGATCCGTAAAGTTTATCCCAAATTTCATTTTGGTCCTTAATATTTTTTTATGTTCTACTTTGATCCTTATTGTTTGACCAAAGTCTCGTTTTGGTCCTTAATAAGTTCCACAATTAGTCCCTAATTACTTAATGTAGTTATATCTCTTTCGTTTTCAAGTCTAAATGCGACAAATTGGAGTTACGAGTTACTTTTGACGAGTTTATCTTTCTCTATCCAATTGGTACTATTGGAAAACTAGATGAAATTGAGCCTAAAATTGGGTTTGAAGGTGAAGCGCTCGTTTCATGAAATTGGTCATATCTTTTTTGTTTCAAGTTCGAAAATGATAAAATCAAAGCTACATGTTACTCTTGACTAGCTCTTTTTCTGCTCAATTGGAGCTATCAGCAAACAATGTCAAATAGTATACCAAAAGTGGATTTGTTCAAATCACTAATACAAAATTTTGGAGTACAATTTGACTTTTATTTGTCAATGACCCCAACTAAGCAAAGAAAAAAACTTCTCAAAAGTAACTCATATCTCTGATTTCGTCACATTTATTCGGTTTAAAATGAGATAGATCTAACCAAGCAACTTTATGAAACGAGTGACCCACTTTTGGGCTCTGTTTTATGTCTAATAATCTTGTTTACTGACATTTCTAATTAGACAGAGAAATAACTCATCAAGAACAACTCGTAACTTCAGTGTCATTGCATTTGAATTTAAAATGAGAAAGATATTATCACATTATTTAATAGTTAGGAATCAAAATAGAACTTTTGAAGAATATTAAGGATCAAAACAAAATAAAAAAAATATTATGGACCAAAACAAATTTTCAGGTAAATATTATGATTACTTTCACTTTGGAGTAACTCTTACATCTTAGAGATTATAAATATTTCTTTGAAGCATATATTTTTTTTACTTAGGGAAATTGCATTCACTCATTCTGAACTATGTGTTCGACTATAATGTTCCTCCTAATCTTTACTAACATACAATCAAGGAGACATTGCTGCGAAATTAATATATTCGGAGGTTAATCATTATTTTTTGTAGATTAGGAAGATATTACAATTGAACACATACTTTAGTATGGGTAAATGCAATTTCTCCTAAATACTTAAAATGCCCTTATCTCCATGTGTATAAGGAATCAAAATATTTTTTCAACCAAAAAAAAAATTCAAAATATTTCACTACTATATATATATATATACATGTTTTATAAATCTAGTTACTAGTCACCATCGTGCGATTCTTGCCTGAATAATTTAGTAAATTTTCAAACAAAAGGAAATTGACAACAATTTTCTTAGTAATCCTTGTTGGCTAGTGTCTGATAGTGATATACCGGAAGGTCAGTCTTAAATTCCTCCAAACTAATAGTTGGATTCATCTGAAGTTCTGCTTAGACCAGAAAAAGAGAATATAATTAAGACCAATATTTAATTTATTGGTTTTAACTTATATGCATTTTGTTTATTTTTTTTACTAATTGATTTTATATCGAAGAAACAATGTTGATTATTTTAATTATAAGTTTAAGAAGTAGATATATCATATTTTGACATATCTATATCTAGGGCTGATTTTACAACTAAATTAAGCAATTAATTAAGAAGTATATATACAATGTATATACTATAAAATTTCTTTGGCTCTGACAATTAATTTTTGTATCCATAGAGAAATATCTTGGTCATTTCTCCTTAGTCT
Organism: Chamaecrista fasciculata; assembly: GCA_003254925.1. Lineage (NCBI taxonomy): Eukaryota > Viridiplantae > Streptophyta > Magnoliopsida > Fabales > Fabaceae > Chamaecrista > Chamaecrista fasciculata. Next base: position 133,954 of record QANZ01052689.1, on the reverse strand, counting down.
ATGGAGAAAGAAGAATGACAAAATAAAAGAAATAAAACTCCTTAATTTTCATAACAAAATGCAAATATATGCAACATTTTCTAGTATATTCCAGATAGTACTTCTTCTAGAACCCCATCTGAAAAAAGGTGAAATTAAATTACGTAATCATCATATATAACAATTTTCTTTTGTTTTTTATAATCATAGGTTTTATATTATAATTAATTACAGTTTTCTTAGATCTTATAAATTGTGCACAATACGTACAATTGCTTAGAAACTTAGGAGGAACTCAACTGTTGTGCACATTTTATGGCATAGTAGTCATCTACAGGTACTGTCCTCAGAATAACCAACAATTTTTTTTTATGGCCAACGAATTACCAACAATTTGTTGTCTTCTTTTTTCATTAATTGAATAATACTGTTTGACATAGATCTAATTTATCTTACCATTATTATATGATTTGTAAGTTGTAACTTTTGTATTAGATATAAGTTTATGAATATAAATTATTTTAACAATAAAAAAGTCAAACTACATTTAACGTAGTTTGGCTAGTATGGAAGAAAAACACATAATCATGTGATACAATAAATTATTTTTCTTAATGGTATTTTTGGAAAACACTAAGCACCTATGAAGCACGGCCATTTCATTAGTGTCATTGTATCAAACACATCCGTATTTAACACTTGTACAACACCCATATAATATATTAGAGTAGGGCACATAAATATGCATGTGAAATTTGCATTACATAAAAGTTTAGAATTATATTTAAAAAGTAAAAGAGATTAATTTGATTATATTTTAAAATAATTAAAATATATAATCATGAAAAATAGTAGTTTCATTTTTGAATGAATATTATTAGTAAAGGATAGTGTGACGTGTCCATAGCCAACTGTATAGGTTGTTAGTATTTGTTATATTTATAGAATATTGTAGAAACTCTAACGGTATAGCGCTAGGGTTTTTCTTTTCATGGACTCTCCTGTGCCTCCCTCTACTTCAGACTCTACTGTAGTAGCAAGTGCTTCAGCGCCTATAGCTCCCATTACAGCTCCCCTTTCTTCTTCTCCTATTACCTCTCTTGGCTCTAAATTCGATCCCCATCTTGTTTCTATCAAGCTCAATGAGGAAAATTACTTGCCATGGCGTCAGCAAGCTATGGCTACGATTCGTGGTCATAAGCTGCAGCATTTCTTGCTTGGCGCTCATGCAATTCCTCTTAAATTCACTACTGATGCTACTGAATCTTAAGGTCTCATCAATGATGCCTTCTTTTCGTGGGAGAAACAAGATCAACTACTCTTATCTTGGCAGATAGTATGCTAACTCGTATGGTTGGTTGTGATTACTCATACCAAATCTGGGAGAAGCTTGAAATCTTTTTTGCTTCTCAAACAAAAGCTAAGGCCCGCCAGCTAAAAACTCAGCTTCGTAGCTTGAGGAAAGGGCCACTTAGTGTTAATGACTATTTACTTCAAATTAAAAAGATTGTTGATAGTCTATTTTCTATTGGTGCTCCCATCTCTGAATTTGATCATGTTGAAGCCATTCTCGAAGGCTTACCTGAAGAGTACAATAGTTTTGTTGTTTCTCTAACATCTCGTACTGATCTTTACAGTGTCAATGAGCTTGAGAGCCTTCTCATTGCTCAAGAGCAACAAATTGAGAAGTATAAGAAAGAATCATCCTCCACTATGAGTGCCAATGTTGCTCAAGTCCAAACTCTGCCATCCCATGCTTCCAAAAACACTAAACCTTCTTCTTCTCCCAATCCCACAAATGCCCCAAACCCAAATTATTTTGGTGGTCATTCTGGTTCATCTAGGGGTTCTTTCTGAGGAGGTAGAGGTCGTGGTGGTCGTTCTTTTGGCACAAATCGCCCCCAATGCCAAGTGTGTGGACGTGTGGGGCATATGGCATGGCAATGCTATCACCGTTTTAATCAAAATTATGTTAGTCCCTTCAATCAAATGCCTCAACCGTTTTCTCATGCCTTGGGTTTTCTAAACAATTACTCTCCTACACCTCATATACAAGCTTTATTAGCTACTCCTGATACTCAGTTTGATGCTTCCTGGTACCCGATTTAGGGTCCAGTAACCATGTTACTTCTAATATCTCCAATTTTGGGCTCTCCTTCAGAGTATGGTGGCACTGATCAGTTGCACTTAGCTAATGGTTCAGGTACTCCTGTTACTCATGTAGGCAATGCTACTGTGCAGCTTCCCTCTCATTCTTTATTTCTTAATCGCATTTTACATGTTCCACAAGCAACTAAAAATCTTCTAAGTGTGTCTCAATTTTCCTCTAATAATAATGTTTATTTTGAATTTCACCCCTCTTGTTGTTTTGTGAAGTGTTAGGATACTCAGAATGTCTTAATTCGGGGCATTGCTAGAGATGGTCTCTACCTTTTCAACAATCTCAACTTACAGCCATCATCTTCTAAAGCAGTTTTTTCTGTCACTAAGTCTACACATCATAAATTGTCTTCCTTTGATCTTTGGCATCACAGACTAAGCCACACTAATTTTAATATTGTAAAGTTTGTGTTAAAGAAGTGTAATCTGACTTATAGTGATAAATCTCAATCTCAGTTTTGTTCTACTTGTTGTTTAAGTAAAGTTCATCGATTGCCTTTTATGTCTTCTACTTCTACTACTTTTGCGCCTCTTGAAATTATCCATTCAGATGTTTGGGGCCCTGCACCCGTTGTTTCTTCTCATGATCTTCGCTATTATGTCCATTTCACTGATGATTATTCACGCCACACTTGGATATATTTATTGAAAAATAAATCAGATGTTGCCAAGGTCTTTATTGAGTTCAAATCCATGGTTGAATTGCAATTTGACAATAAAATCAAAATTTTTCAATCTGATGGTGGTGGTGAATTTCTTGCTTTAAAATCATTTTTCACTACTCATGGTATTTAACATTGTATGTCGTGTCCATATACTCCTACTCATAAAGGCCTTGCTAAAAGGAAGCATTGCCACATTGTTGAAATGGGTCTTAGTTTGCTTGCTCAATCATCCATGCCACAAAAATAAAGGGATGAAGCATTCTTAACTGCAGTATTCATTATTAATCGCTTACCTTCACATACCTTACATCTAAAATCTCCATTTGAAGTTCTCTTTCATAAATTACCTAATTATCATTTTCTTAAGACCTTTGGCTGTAGTTGTTTTCCCAATTTGAGACCATACAATGATCATAAGCTTCAATTCAGATCTGTCAAATGTACTTTCCTAGGATATAGTTCACAACATAAGGGTTATAAATGTTTGGCACCTAATGGGCGAATTTATATCTCTAGGGATGTATTGTTTGATGAGTTAAATTTTCCTTTTACTTCATCTATTCCTCATTCTTCTTCTGTTAAATCGGTTCCTTATGTTTCTACTCATGCTCCATCTATCCCTCTTATTTCTACTATTGCACATAGCTTGTCTACTGATATACCTGTTCCTTCTAATGCTTCTGTTCAGTGTGATCAAACTCTACAGGGTTCTCATGTCACTGCCACTCCAGTTACCTCATCAGCCTCTTCCAAATCTATTACTTCCAATTCTACCACCAGATATTGCGTACCTTCCTCCTCACCTAATTCTTCATCCAATTCTACCACCAAATATAAGCTCCCCCCCCTCTCCTATTTTACCTACAACCCAACCTTCCTCTCACCCTACCAACACTCATATTATGCTTACCCGATCCAAGCATGAGATTTTCAAACCAAAAGCTTATCATATCTCATTCTCTGAACCCCAGAATGTTAAGGAAGCACTTGAAATTCCACAGTGGAAACAAGCAATGGAGGAGGAGTATGCTGCTATGTTAAAGAACAACACTTGGGATTTAATCCCTTTGCCTACCGACCGCAAAACTATGGGATGCAAATGGGTGTTTAGGGTCAAAGAGAACCCTGATGACAGTGTAAATCGTTTCAAGGCCCGCTTGGTTGCAAAAGGCTTTAGTCAACAACCCGGATTTGATTTCCATGAGACTTTTAGTCCTGTCATAAAGCCAGTCACGGTTCGTGTAATTCTTACCTTGGCTTTGTCACAATCTTGGGAAGTAAGGAAGCTTGATGTTAGCAACGCCTTCCTTCATGGTGATCTTATCGAGGAGGTATTTATGACTCAACCCCCTAGTTTTGACAGAGGTGATTCTACCATAGTTTGCAGACTCAAAAAGTATTTATATGGCTTGAGGCAAGCTCCTCGAGCATGGTTTGCTAAACTTGCTTCCACTTTGTTTTCTTTGGGATTCATTAGTGCTAAAAGTAATCAGTCTCTCTTTATTCACAAAACTACCTCATCTGTTACTTATATTCTTGTGTATGTCGATGACATTATAGTCACTGGCAGCTCCTCCACTGTTATTTCTTCTCTTATTTCTACTCTTCACAAGTTCTTTGCCTTGAAGCATTTGGGTGCTCTTCATTATTTTCTCGGCATTCAAGTCACTTCCACTGTTAATGGTATGGTGTTGTCTCAGACTAAATACATTACTGACCTCCTCACAAAGGCTAATATGCTTACTGCTAAGTCACAACCAACCCCCATGGCAGCTGGTACTAAGCTTCTCACTGATGGCACTGATACATTTGATGATCCTTATCTCTATCGATCCGTTGTTGGGGCCCTTCAATATGTGTGTGTCACTCGCCCAGACCTTGCTTTTGCTGTCAATAAAGCTAGCCAATTCATGCATAAACCCCTTAATCATCATTGCAATGTGTTAATCGCATTTTAAGGTATCTTCAAGGGACACAGGATATGGGTCTTATGCTTCAAAAATGCTCTTCTCCACGATTAAGTGCTATGTGTGATGCTGATTGGGCCTCGGATCCTAATGATAGATGCTCTACATCTGAGTTTTGTGTTTTCTTTGGTCCTAATCTCATCTCTTGGACCTCTAAGAAGCAACCAATTGTGTCTCACTCCTCTACAAAAGCTAAATTTTGTGTCCTTGCCTTAGTTGTTTCTGAACTGACATGGCTTCAATCTCTTCTTTCAGAACTTTGTTTTCCTTTTTCACAGCAGCCTCCTCTTATATATTGTGACAATCTTAGTGCAGTCTTGCTTAGTGCTAATCTTGTGCTACATTCTAAAACAAAACATCTTGAATTAGACCTTTATTTTGTGAGAGAAAAGGTTCAAAGGAAGGAAATTGTTGTTACTCACATTTTTGCAAAGGACCAAATTGCTGATATAATGACAAAAGCATTGCCAAAGTCCTTTTTTCTGCATCTTCGTTCCAAACTCAGAGTTCAACATTCCCCTCAGAGTTTGCCCGGGGATATTAGTAAAGGATAGTGTGACGTGTCCATAGCCAACTATATAGGTTGTTAGTATTTTTTATATTTATAGAATATTATAGAAACTCTTGTATATATATTGATGTACTATTATTCATGAATACAAGCACAATTCATACAGTAAAATCCCTTTAAATATATACATGATTTAGAAGAGGTTATGATTTTTTTTTTGGGAGAGAGATTATGTTTTTTGGATATGAAGTAGTGAGATGAGATAAAACTAATTTTTTCCCCCATAATGCAGGTATTGTTTATTTTTTATTTTAATTTATAATATAAAAACAAGTGATTAATATATAATAGTATAGATATACAAATGTTTCAGAATATAATTTTTTTTTATTTTGACATGATAAACAATAGAAAAAATGACACATATGATATATGTCGTAAATATATATTATAATTTTTAAAGTTTTCGTCAAGATTTAAGGATTTTTAATTTTTTATATATAAAAATATATGTCTTGTCTTATCATGTAATTTTAAAAATTCAATATATTAGTGTGTATGTGTCTGCATTGTGTCATGTGTCCGTGTTTTATAGCTAGTCATCCCATTATTTGAAATGCTCTTCGAAAGTGAGGTTTTTATTTGTCTAAACCTCAATAATAAAACCAAGTTAATTAACAAGATAATAGAGTAGTGGGAGAAAACGAGGTATAACATTTTTTAGCATTTGTGTTGAGGACATGCAAATTTCATAGGATATACCATTAAACAAGAAACTAGATATATATTTGTAGTTTTGTACCCTTTGATTTACTTGCAGAATAATTTATATATTACAATAATGGAATTTCGACGAAATTAATTAAGGTTCAAACCTCAAACCATGAATTTCGCCAAGAAGAATTCCTCTCATTTCTATATTCCTCCTCAAGAATTGTAAACTTCAATTTAATCAACAAAATCAAGAAGGGATCGGACTATGGAACAAGGTCAATATGAACTTCTTTTAGTCAAGTATAAATTAAATAAATGTTTTAAGAAAATGATGATTAAAAAATAATTAAGAATAATAAGGCTAAATTACTTAATGTAGAAGAAAAAAAATTATGTTAATAAAATAAACATATTTTCTAAGATAATGTTATTTTTAAAAATAATATATATATATATATATATATTGCTAGAAGTTTATTTTATATTAAAAATGTAAAAAATGAAAATGCAGAGGATCTATTTTCAAATATATTAATGATGGAGATCCACATGATTGAGATCACTAGAGGTGGGATGCTTGTCTTTTGAGGTCACATGTTGATAATTATAACAAAAGTAATTAATAATTTATGTCTGAAATATCATTGAGTTTAACGATTCAATTTCTTAAAGAAATTAAATTTTGTATATTTATTAGTTTAATTAGATCCATATCCTAATGTATTAATAAAAATTATCAGAAGTTCATTAATTAAGAAAAATGGTGCCAACTCCACACTGATTGAACAAGATCATTTTGAATTATATGGCAAAAATTTTTAATCATTTTTTAATGGTTCATAAGGCCCAATGGGCCAACAGAAAATAGCGCGTTTAAACTAATAGGCTCAAATAATTTACGACCGCGTCCATCATGATCTTACCAAAATTCAATTATTCCACCTTTGTTCCAATTATTAAAGGTTAAAATGCTATGAAGCATGAAACTAACACGGACACAGGGCACGACACGGACACAGATATATTGATACAACAGATTCTTAAAATTATACGACACGACAAAGCATATATTTATATATATAAATAATTAAAAATCCATAAATTTTGATGATAGTTTTAAAAATTACAATATTTAACCGTAATATATGTCTTATGTGATTATTTTTTATTGTTTTTCATGATAAAATCACAAAATTAATTTTATATTCTGAAACTTACGAATATGTGTCGTGTGGGTGTCGTACGGGTGTTGGACACAGACACGTGTCTAGCATAGCGACACACTGTTAAAATGAAGTGTCCATGCTTCATAGTTAAAATGTAAAATACTCTTCTAGATTTTCGTCATTCAGTAAAAAAAATCTTGAATTTTAAAAAAATGATAAAAGTCTCTTTCAACTTTTAATTTTGTGTAAATAATTTTTTTTGTCAGCCATTTTATAATTTTATTACTAATCAACCTTATTATGAAATGGTTGACAAAAAAATTTTAGCTCATTTTAAAGTGAACTAGCCTAGCTTAACTCTAATAAAATAGTCCATAGTCCCATAAAAAAAAAAACTAATAAAATAGGGCCAAAATGGAATAGAAGTTAGAACCGAATCGAGCTAACACATTACAACGCCTCTAAAATTTAAGTTAGAACTTAGAACCACATAATTTGGATTTTTCCCTTTTCCTTCGTAGTACTATATGTTTTCTTCTTGTAATAGTTTGTGCTTAATTTAGGCCTTGTTTTGCTTACCAAAAACAAAAAAAGTCTTCTCAAAATAATGTGTATATATATATATATATATTAAAGGTCAAAGTGCACTTTTGATCTCATAACTTTTATTCAGGTCTCAATTTGGTACCATGATTCTTTTTGTTGCAACTTTGGTCCGTACCATTTTTAGTTCCATACCTTTGCAAAAAGTTCCATTGTCAGTCCCCTCTGACCTAAAGATATGAGACTAATTTTGCACCTGATACAAAGATATGAGACCAATTTATAATTTGACCAAAAGATATGAGATTAATTCTGCAACTTGACCCAAAGTGTAACATGGGACCAAATCTACAATCAAAAGATATGAGACCAGTATTACAAATTATTCAGTTATATATCTCCAAAACCCATGACAACCTTCAAATATTCCAGCAAATATAAGCAGTTAAGCACACAAAACAAACATATATTTATATATATCAATTATCATCTCCTAAAACTCCATGCTGATACAGAGAAAAGTGGCCTATCACTCCAACACAAAAGCAAACAATCATTCTCTTCTCTAATCTTATACTTATACCCATAACTCTGAAGCAACCTCTTTGCTTGCAACATCCCAAAATAGCTCAAAGGCACTCTTCTAAACCCAGCCATTTCAAGCCTTGGAATCCACTTCTCAAGCTTCTCATATCTCTCCTTCCTCTCAATCCCTTCACATGCTATGATCCTCTTTATTTGCTCCCCAAGCATCTCACTCTCAAGCTTCTGTCTCTCCAATGAATTCCTTGACACTGTAGAATCCAGGCAATCAAACAATGGGCTGTAAAAATACAATGCCTTCTCAATCCTCTCCATTAGATTAGACCCATTAAGGTTTGATTCTTGCTCAGTGACCACCAAAAGTTTTGGCTGTAATTTTCTTAAGGAGTTCAAGAAAATCCCCATTTTAGGAGAAGCACTAAGTGTAAGAGGTGATAGTGCAGAATCAGGACTTGAGATGTAAGCATTGATCATGTCCTTCTCTAACCACTCTGCAAAAGTCCTCTGGCTCATGTGCTGCTGGTGGACCGCCCGGTGAAGATTCATCGGTGTAGCCGGCGAGTTCCTCGCGGCCAATTCATCGTCGGTTGCTAGAAGTGAGTGAAGCTGAAGCACAGAACTTATGGCAAGAGCCTCACCTGACTTGACAGGCAAGCTATCCAAATCAAGGTCCTCCAATTTGCTCACAATGGGATTAAACTGCAAAGGGAAGTCCAATTTTCCAGCCTCACTTGTTAAATGAAAACCCATTTGGTCTAAAACCTCTTTCTTCTCATGAATCCCTGTGATCTTCAAATGAGGAGGCCCTCCTTCACGTTTTCTCAGTGTGATCAAGAGGTCAATCCATTGTGCAGGCTCACAACAATGAAGGTCTATGATGTGAACAAGCTTTTCGCCTTCCATTGCTTCGACTATGGCCTGATTTGTAGTAAGGTAAGCTAGCTTCAAGAATGGACAGAGCTCAAAGAAGTATTTTTGGACAAGGATTTGCTCAGAAGATGGCGTGGTTTTCGACGAATTGAGAGCCTTGTAAACACCTGGTAAGTGCTTGACAATTCTGAAGGCTAGCGCTTCACTGAAGTATGAGACCATTCTCTGAACAGCATTACCATCTGGAGAAGCAAGATGAGAGGAGATGTATTCTAAGCCTATGTCTGCATTCTTTATGCTTCCTGATGCAACACATTTTGCGCAGTCTAGAAGAAGGGATATGGGATTAGGGTTTAAGCCTCCGTTGTTGTCCCATCTTAACTCTCTCAGCCATTGGTATGGTGAACCTGCTAAGTAGTACAGTGATTCTGTGTTATACATGATGAAGTGAATCAACTGAAATATTTGGTTCAGTCAGTATTGACCGGTCTCAAAGAAAATAAAGATTAAACATATGAATTTGTCCTTGAAAAATACTCGAGTTAACAGCTAATCCCTGGAATTTTAATGTACACTTTATTCCCTGAAACAGCTTAGTCCTTTTGTCTGTACAAATTAGTCCCTATAAAATAGGCTTAAGAGATTAAAGTGTATTACCTCCATTATTTCAAGTACATACTAAAGTGTGTAAACTAGAGATTTAGAGATTGAGCTGTCAACTCGATTTCTTTTAAGGACCAAATTGTACGTCTACTCATGAACATGAACATATCTAGTCTCAAATTCTCAGGAAAACAAGGAAAGATAAAATTTTGAAGTAGTATCACAATAATATGGCTAAAAAAATCATGTTTCTGGTGTCAATCTAACAAATCAAAGACACAAATCAAAAGGGCTGTGTCTTCTTCTTTCATTTTAGCCACAAACAGATTTCATCATCAATATTACAGAACTTTGAGTAACTATCAGGGATAACCAAATGAAACACCTTGAAGTTCAAAGAATGATCAAGAAAGGATTACCTGAGTCCATAAGTTGCTCCTTGGAACCAAATTAGGATGAAGAAAATCGAGCTCTTAGCCTCAAAACAATGATGAACAAAAACCAAAAGGGTCCTAATAAATTTAAATCCACTGTAAAATGTGCAAGTGCAGATTAGCTCTATACAATAAATATGGTGTGGGGTTTTATAGGAAAAAAAGATTGCTCATTCGGCTCATAAAGATACAAACTTGAAGCTTTTTCTTGTCTTCGAGTTCTCCCAACCCAAACGAATGGTGACAACAACAAAAAAGGTTGATTTTGTCGCCACCTATGTTCTTGTCTCTGTGTGCACAAAAAAGCACAAGCATATGGGAATATCAGAATTTTCATTTTTTTTCCTTTCTTTTCTATTGTTGGAAATGTCTCTTCTCCATTTGTTTAAGACTAAACTATTTTCCTCGAACAACCTCTTGTGTGTGTATTTTCGTCCTAACTTGATGCTGATGTCTAAAAACTGTTGAAGTTAGGAAACTGTTTAATTAACTGATATTTTTTGTGCTTTCTTCTCTTGCAATTGGTCTATGTTCACATAAATAATTCAGTATATTAAGGATTTAGTTTTTGGAAGGCCACAAGTCTCTTAATTTAGTTTAAGAAGATAAAGTTATAAAATTTAGTTCTTCAAATATGTAAGACTACCCCAAATAAGGTCCTAATTCATCAAATATATAATATCAAATTGATTATGATTTTATCCTTAAAACTAAATTAAAAGTACTTGTCGCCTTTCCAAGTTATATAATACATGTGAGTATGTGACAGAGAGTTTTGGTGTATGCAGAGTCCTCTCTTCTCAATACTTGTCAATACATGGATTAAATAGATGGGATTCTTGCTGGCCAGAGATTAGGTAGATAGATAGTCAAATTACACAGAAGAAATCAATCATGCAAGGCATGTGCAAACAAGTTTTTCAATATTGTTTAATTTGTTTGTGAAAGATGATGATGTTTGCCAAGAAAATCCTAGGAAATGCCTCCAAAAGTAGTGTTTGATTTATCAAGGCTAGGCCTAAGGCCTTCCACTTGGTAACTTCTATTTAGACAAAGAAGAAAGGGACGAGTTCAGTTCTTGAGAATGAAAGAATTTTTTGTCTCTAGAGAATATGCTTACAATATTACATGTGATGTAATATAGTAGCAGCTAGTTGAAGTATCTTTGGCTCTATTTGTAAGATATATATATATATATATATATAAATATATTCATAATCTTGTTCGAATAGAGCTATATATGACATAGGGGATATAAATAATTTATATATATATATGACCAAGTTGAATTTTAGAATGAAGTTTTTTAGTTATTGTCTTTGATGCAAAACTTTGGATTAATGTCCTTTAATGATTACATGTTTTCACTAGTTTCATTTAGGGGTGTTCAAAACCGAACCAAACTGATTGACCGAACCGAAGGTGAAACCGAACCAAACTGATAGATGAACGGTTTGGTTTGGTTTGGACGTCGCACAAACCGAATTAAACCGCCAAACCGCTAAAACTCTTATTTACTTATATATATATATACACATACCTCATATTCTCATTAGGAAACTCATATTCTATTACTCATACATACAATATTCAACATTGAGAATATATTTATAAGTTTGGAAATATTAGCACCTTCATATAAATATATATATATATATTAAGTTAAAAGTTGTTATATACTAATGATTTTTGCTAAAAAAGTAGAAAATCATTTTGTTGTTTATAACAGAATGAGAATATTATTACATTATATAACATATTATAATGCACCATGAGTGATTATACTTCTTACTACATATATTATATAAAATTGAGTTAGTTTATACAATATAAAACATACCATATTTAAAGAACTTATTATGATATTAAATTAGAGGAAGAAATATATATTAGTAAACTACAATTTTAATTTCAATTAATTATTTATAAAAAATCAATTATACTATAGTGACGATATTTATTTTCTTATTAGTGTTTTAATAAGTTATGAGAATAACTATATATTTTATTTATTAGTATGATAGTGACAAAATTAACAATAAATTACCTTCAAATCGCTCAAACCGAACCGCCAAAACCACTTTTTATTGGTTTGGTTTGGTTTGATGAATGAAATTTAGGGCCTGTTTGGGAGCAATTGCAGCTCAAGCCAATGTCATCCAAGTGACTTGGATGAGATGATGTTGTAATGAGATGAGATGGGATGATGTATTGGTGTTTCGGTGATTTTAGAGAAAATGATGTTAAATAGGGTGTGAAATTATATAAAAGGGTATGTAATGATTGTGGTTAGGTGAAATAGGTTGTTGGATTTATTTATTTTGTATAGGGGTATAAATGGTAAGAAATAATAAAATGAGATTTAGATATTAAAATGAGATGAGATGAGATGATAGGTGTTTGGTGGTGGGTTGGATGAGATGATGTTGAGATTAGATGCTCTTGGAAAGCGTGAGAATGAGATATTTTTGGATGAAGGTTTTTGGGTCAATCCATTTGGATAAGATGATGGGCCAAAATGAAAATAACATGAAAATTATTTTAAGATTACAATTTGGTCCATAAATTTGTACTGGTCCAATTAATCAATCCCTAACATGTGTAAATGATAAGTCGGGGCCTGTAAAAAATCCCTGTTACCAATAATGGAGTCTATTTATGAAAGTCAATGACAAAAAAATAAGAAAGAATAGTTTGAGGACCAGAATGCAAATTACAAAACAACAATAAAATGTTTGGTCAAAGGTTCATTTTGGTCCTAAATGTATGTCCTAATCTTCATTTTGGTCCATTATATTTCAAAAAGTTCGAATTGGTCCTAAATGTTGGCAAAATATTCATTTTGGTCATAAATATTGGTAAAATGTCTCAACTAGAATATATGGAGGTACTCTTCGGGAACAATACGTAGCTTTAAACTCATCATGTTTGAACTTGAAACAAGCCATATTCAATACTTGGGACCCAAATGAAATATTTTGCAAACATTTAAGAGCAATTTAAATATTTTGAAACATAATGGACCAAAATGAACATTAGGGCATACATTTAGGACCAAATTGACCTTTTAACCCTATATTTTGAGAAACTAATTGCATAGTTTGAGAAAAAAACAAAACAAAAAATAATTTTAAGAGCCAAGTGAAACTGAGTTCATAGTTTGAGGACTAAAATACCTATAAAAGTGAAGATAGTTAATTTTTTTATTTTTTTTTTAAAAACTGCATTAAAGATAATGGAAGAAAATTGTAACTTAAAAATTATTTTAGGGGTTCAATTGTATATTTTACTCAAAACAAATAGAGGAATATTGTAACTAAAAAAAATAATAATATTGCAAATTTTTTGTTTAATTAAATTAATATAAATTATATAATATACATAAGAGATAGTGTGTGTGTGTGTGTGTGTGTGAGAGAGAGAGAGAGAGAGAGAGAGAGAGAGAGAGAGAGAGAGAGAGAGAGAGAAAATGTGTGTGTGAAGGATAAAACTTACATCAAGTTCCCTACATCCTTGCTATCAAGTTCCATCAATCATAAGTCTTAATTACATTCTCTCTCTTCAATTATTGGTCATACAAAAAGTGGGGTTTAATATTCTCTCTTTCATGATTGGTCATATATAAAATTTTTGCCACGTGTCAAATGTTGATTGGAGAACTTGATAGCAAGGATGTAGGGAACTTGATGTAAGTTTTGCCCGTGTGTGAAAGAGAGAGAGAGGGGTGTGTGAGTGGAAAGAAAAAAAAATGATTAGAAATGATAGATAGAGAGAGAAAATTATAACGGTAATAAATGAGGGTATGCAAAATTACTATTTTGTCTAATTCTTTTTTTTATATTTGTATTAAAATATAGGTAATTATAGGTGTATAAGTAGGAATAAATTGGTAATTGTAAGAGAAAATGAGATGATGTTGTGAATGAGATGATGATGTGGATGAGATGAGATGAGATGGAGCTTCCAACAAACACCAAACCATTACTGTTCGTCCAATCCTAAGATGAGATGATGATTGGATGAGATAAGATTAGGATTAAGGGGTTCCCAAACAGGCTCTTAATCATTGGTTCAATTTAAAAAATCATTTCAAACCGTCCAAACCGCCTAACGAACACCCTAGTCTCATCCATTAATTATCTCACCTTACGGTTCAAAAATTCTCATTGTAGTAAAAGACGAGGTAAATCCCAGTTTTATTATGTATTTGTTATTAAATGCACCGTTAAAAATAAGATAATCATTTTCTCAAATATAAATAATTTAGATATAAATGAGATTGTCTAGGCTAAAACCTCAAATCGGTCCCTTATGTATGGGGTGGATTTCAAATTAGTCCCTTACGTTTCATTTGTTTTATATTGATTTTACATGTTTTCATAATTTCTCAAATCGGTCCCCAAAAATATTGAATGTGGTCATAACTCTCTCGTTTTAAGTTCAAATATAACAAATTTAGAGCTTCAAATTTCTTTTGATGAGTCTCGAATGTGGGTAACTCATTACGCAGTCAAATAAGCAATGTTGGTCATATCTATCTTGTTTCAAGTTTGAATATGACAAATTTGAAACTATGTGCTAACTCTTAAAGAATTTTTCCTCAGCCCAATTGAAATTGTTAGCAAATGAGGTTAAATTGAATCTCGAAAGTAGATTTAAGACTAATTTAATGAATTATAGAAACATACAAGACCAATCTAAAAAAGATGAAACATAAGGGGCCAATTTGAAATCAACCCCATACATAAAGGACCAATTTGAAGTTTTAGCCGTTAATTTAGTATCTAAATTTGATTTAATTATGCATAAGTAAAAGATAGTTATAATAAGGTTTTCTTGTAAAAAGTTTAAAATATTTGTTCCCAAAAAAAAATAAAATTGCTCTTGCTTAGTGTTGTAGTGTTATACTTATATCTTCCTTGCTTGTGCCTCTCACACTATTGAATTTAACAAAGAAATGTGATTAATTGACAGAGAGAAGTTTCTTAGGTTTAATAGGTTAAGAGTGACATGTGAATCATTCAACTTTAGTTTCAAATGAGACCTAATGAAACAAACTCTGAATTGGCTTTGAAGGAAACCATTATTGTCTTAACCTAAGCCATCGGTCATTACAATGCAATCTTGTGGATCTTTCCACTGCCTCACAATTTTGTACCTTTCTCTTCGGACACAGAATTTCTCTTCAAACAAAACAAAACCATGAAAAATGGCATATATATATATATAGTGAAATAAATAATAGCATTATATTCCATAGAATCATAGATAGAAGCAATAAATAGAGAGAGCAGTGTTGTCAGAACCGGACCGGACGGTCCAACCGTCAACCGAATGTGAAAGCGAATGGGTTCGAATAAAAAAACCAAAATGTCGGTTGGACCGGATTGAACCGGTTTTAACCGGACAAAACCGACGAATTGGGGTCCAAACGCTGGACCGAACCAGTGGTCCAACTAGTTTTTTTTTTTTTTTTTNAGAGAGAGAGGCAATAATAAATGATCCATTACAATTTGAGCAGACGATGTGTACAAAAATCTCAAGATAGAATACTCTAGGATTTTAATGTGCAAAGTTTTTTAAAAATTCCAATAAAAAGTATAATGAAAAAAAGGAGTAGAAATTCCTGCTATATGTTTATTTTTTTCATATCTCTCTCCCCTCAAAAATCTTGTTCCAATTGGGGCGTCCCTCGTAATTAAATATTTACTAATAAAACAAATTAAAAAGGATTACACTTTGTAAATCATGTGAAAATCTATCTACACTATTTTGCCCATGTTTGGTAAGTTTACCATAATAATTAATATGAATGAATTAAGCTATCCTTTTCCCTATCTTCTCACTTAAGTCATATAATTAAGAAACAATTAATATTCAGTGATTGTGGTGAGAGGCAGCCTTCTTCGTTACATTCCAACTCAGGCAATGCCAATATAAAAGACACATTAATAGGTTTTTTGGTCTTGGTATTTTAATCTAATTATATATAAATACTTTTCCTTAATTGACCCAAAATATATTTTCTTCAATCTATCAAACAAATCCACTTTGTTTTTGTCAGGTAATCCACTTATAATTCGCTTATTATGGTTATTTTTCTCTTTGGACCAAAAAAAAAAAGTCATTTTCTCTTTGGACCATCAAAACCCATCAATCCATCAATCCGTTTATTTGGATAATTAATAAATCTTTACCAAAAATATATATTTTTTCATAAAATAAAAAGTTTGAAAGTGTCTTTTATCATTTATTTTATAGTTAAAAGAACTTTTTGCACGAGATAAAATTTAAGAGAACTTCTAGCCTTTGATTTGCTAGATTTATTGATCTTCAAACCTTACAAATCAGTGAGCATGTGAATTAGTCAGAGAAAAACAAATTTATTGTACACCAATTTTTCCAATATCCATAGGTCACTCAATATATATATATATATATATATATATATCAGGTAACAAGTACATTATTTTTATAAATCAAGAACCTTTGGGTTGGGCTTTCAAATCCAATATGCATAATGGCCGAAAAACAACTCCAATATGCATAAACAAAAAATAAAAGTATAAAAAGAATAGAATCCTGACTATGATTTCAGCCTGCATTATACCAGTTATCAATATACATCAAGTTTGCCAGATAAAATCATATGCGGAAAAAAATAAGGAAGGCCATTTCCATTATAAAATATACCGATTGTTGCTTAACCAAGAAAAAGCTCAGTAAAAAATGTCAAATCATTTTCAAATTTCAATCATACTGCACATATATACCACAATGAGAAGTTACAAAAGCAAAATTCGTAGGCTTTACCTTCATGTATCAAAAGGCCATTTCCATGAGTTAACTGCCCCAAACTAACTGGAAAATGTTCCTACTGGCAACTGAATTGATCACATTATTACTCTGTGTTCTGAGCATCTCCTCTTGTGCACAAACATCACCATCCTAACAGAATCAAAAACTTGGAATGAGCAAAATTATAGAAGCGGAAAGGAGGACGACTTGCAAGTCAACTAAGATCTCATTTGGGAAAGCTGTGACTTTGATTTTGAAGTTCTTGAATGGCAAAGCCATCACCAAACAATGAAATGTCCTGTCAATTAATTAGCAATGCAAATAAAGTCGTTTCACTTTCATGTATGCAAGGCCTGTTGGCTATTGTAGTCATTTTATATGTTTTATGTTTGCAGAAATTTTTCATAACGATTACCAAACATCCAAACAATCATTTATTCTTTTAAAACTGGTTTTTACTAGATTGTTTGAACAATCTCTTCCACAAGGCCTACAAAATAGCAGCAATTGAAAAAACAGTAACATTTCCAAAGGGACCTAAGTTTGATCATCAACAAACTGAAGCATACACAACAAGTAACTATTTAGGCATCATGTTGAAACATTCAATCCTTGCAGCAGGTTTCATGGCCAGCCCTCTACCCACCAAATGGTGAGCTCCGATAGGGCTAGGTTTAAGTCGTCGGTTGTTGGCCAACAGATATAGGAGGGCTCACGCCTAGAGACCCAAAAAAACAAAAAGTAACTAGTTAAAATTTCTTCAGTCATGAAAAATGACTAGTTAAAACGTCTAGCCCTGACTATGGAGGGACCAATCAGCTCCAAGCTGCCTCTCAAATATTATTTTCTGTAGGTCTTAGGGTAACCAGTTTGTCTGGAAATATGCTTACCCATATTTTCCCTTGCAATTTCTAACATTCTCGTAAGCATATTATTTCAAACAAATTGGCCAACTGACTTTTTAAGTAGGTTTTTGTGGAAAAGAATGAGAACTCACAAGTAGAGAGTATGCATTGGCAAGAGAGTGAAGTGTGGGATACAAATCCAGCACAGCCATGGCAACCTCCTCTGTAACCTGTGGGACCTGCATTTTTAAGAGTTAAAATCAGCATTTAACTGATTTACCAGTCACAACAGTTTAGCACCAGAATTATCCACCCGATTGTAGAAGGAAATGTAGTTCCTCGCCGAAAAACTTTCAAAATACTAAACCATCCTAGTATGGAAGATCAAACAAGGTGCTATCCACCCAGTAAACCTCAGACAAAATTTTTTGTTATTGCTGATAAGTATATTACTAAATTACGGATTCAGAAAAACAAAAAAAAATGCCAAAAACTTGTAAAAAAGTTAAACTACACTAGAAATATACAATTTGGACGGACAATGGGTTCTAGACATTTCCTGGATATGAGAGCAATAGTATTCACAAAGGAGTTGCAAATGTGTTTTAATTCAGAATATTCAAGGTCGACAAAGATGAACCAACTAAACAACCTTTAGAAAAAAGACACCAACCCCTATCAATTTTGCAACAGCAACTACCTGCATAAGCTGGATGGCAAATACGTCACCAACGGTCATTTTGTCAAGGTCTTGGCACCTTTTGATAAATTCATCAAAAGGAGGACAGGTCCCAGAGCATTTAACATGATCGTCTAGAACTATTGTCTTGTAATATTGAGAAATTGCTTGGGTAAGATAACCATACTTCTTTAGGGTATCAGCCAAACCACTTGTTCTCTGAATATCAAAGCCCTCCAAGATCTCTGTCGTAAAACAACTGCAGCAATGGTATTCAAAAAGTTTTAAAAGGGTATAATTGTCACAGGCACAAAAGACTCCAGCAAAATTGACTCAATGAGCCTTATTAGGGTGAAAATAAAATATTAAATAATGTTCCTACTAAAACCTAAGAAGACATTCTTCCATAAAAAATTAACAAGTTGTTACAATAAAAAAAACTTCGTTAACAAACTGTTGTTAATTCACCTAGATGAATCAAAAACAAGCTTATAACAACTAAATCAATAAGTAATAATTAAAATAATTCAGTCATGTGATTGACAAATTAGATTTTCTATTATTATTAATTTCAATTATATTCGACGATGTAGATGACTTTTATAAACACTAATGATGAAATTGACAGCAAAGAAACTTTAGGAAAGAAATTGAAAATTATGCTAAACTTAGAAATTAAAAGGGTACTTTTGACTTCAACAAAAGGGTAGAGAAGTGATGCTTACGCTGTTTTTATGCTTTCAGCGGCTTCAGAGGAATTTGGATCACCTTCCACAAGATATATCAGCTTCTTCAGTCCACACCTCTTCCAATATACAATTTGATGAAGACATCATTACACTATGCTTATAATTTATATTAATATCATGAATACATAAAACTTCTTAAGTGATTATAATTTGCATATGAACCTTTTGAGTTGCATCAACTATCCAGCTTTCTTTTTATGGACTATGTGATTTGAGCTTTTAAGAAATATAACCAATGAACATATACGCTTACCTTCATTAGGTGCAAACAATTTAAAAAAGAAACAGAATCTATCACTAAGAAGGATTTGATTAAGTACCAAAAGTCTTAATTTCTGGTCCCTATAACGGTTATCCCTGATTGAACTACGCAAATCATCAACATTCTTCCTCTCAACAATAAAATCTAGCACATATTCACTGTCAAGAGTTTTATGGTGTGCTATCCAAATCCCATCTCCAACTGGTAATCTCCGAACCTGGATATAAACCAATGTGTCAATCAATCACTGTTACCAAAATTCAGAACTGAGAAATGTTATATTTTAAGTTCCATCCAATTAAGACTAATATCACCTTTAATGTGTTTTACAATCATGTGTTGTTGAACTCAAATTTTGAGGATCCATTAAAAAACTCAAAAAAGAGGTAAAGGGTTCAAATTGAAGAATAGTTGTGGTACGATTTCCTGGTTACTGGTCAATGTCAGGCTCCCAAAATACAAGTTAACAGGGGCAAGAAGAAAATATTACATTTTTTCTTTTTGAGAAATTGATGGCAACTGCTTAGAAAGAGCAGAGTCATTAAAAACTCACATCTATTTTGATCTTGAATTGATTGCGGATATTCTCAATAATTCTCCTGGACCGCGATCTGAAAATAGCAAAATAGTCAAGGAAATTCATTATACAAGAAGGCAGAATATTCACTTGCAGTTGCACTTACAAAAGTTAACATTATGTAAATATCACAATTTCTTAATGAAGAAGAAATTTATACGATATCCCTTTCCTAACACCCAAAGGGAAATGAAGAAAAACCAGAAAAAAAAAAAAAANAAAAAAAAAAAAAAAAAAAAAAAATTATGCAGCATCCTTAAATAACTTGAATCAAGACAGCAGGGAAAAAAGTATATATTAAATGACATTACTCACCCCTGAGTGGCAAATTGCTCTCTATCATCCAGTACTAAAATCACTTCATATGCATCTTCAAATCTCTCCCCCACGCTCAAAGGTGGTATGCTTAAAATGCCCATCTTTGATTTCGTATCTCCTGCCGACTTTTTCATGAGATGGTCCTAAGATTTTCCATAGGGCAAGCAATAACATAAAAAATTGTTTCAGAAATTATGAGCTTAGTTGAAAACCATGGAGACTATATTGATCGTATATATATATATATATATATAATAAAAATTTAGCCAAGAAAGCATGCAATGGTTAATAATAACTTTGATTGCAATGAGAGGCTTCTCTACAGTCAAATTTTAAAAAGAAAGATATATTTTATTGTTTACCCTTTCTAAAAACTCCAAATCAATTTTGAAAGCTGTTTCTAATTAATAAGCTATAGCGCCCGTAAATCCAATCAAATTCTGGATCCCAGCCACATTTAAAATAAAGAAACTATCCATTTCATTAAACAGGTCAAAACGTACAGATGATGAGCAAGCTCTCAAGGTAAATGGAGGCGTGGTGTCAGGAGGACCAAAGTCTGGCATATTCCCACAAGATGCATTAGCAGGTCTCCTCACATTCCCAGTGAGATCTATTACACCTGGAGAACAAGAAGTGATTTACTGAGACAAAATATTATTAATCTCATTCACAGCCACAGAGAAAAGGGTGAAAAGAAATACCACTTGCAACAGCATTAGTATTTGTAGTACGATAATTATTTCTTCCAGTTTGAGGTTCCGGCTGCAAATTATAGATTTGCTCCTCCCGAAGATGGCATAAAACGGATGGCCAAAGCAATGAGACATCCTTATTTGGCTGACTTCTAGAAACATCAGTGAATGCACTAACAACTTGTTCCTTGGAGTAACCCATGCGTGTAAACTGCCAAAAAACAGAGTGGGAATGTTGCAATACAAGTATAAATCAGCGGACCACAGAGAAATGGCTGTCCGCTAGTAAAGTGACATCACAAGTAAATAAACCACAGCAACCAATTCATAGAAGGAAGGTAGGTCAGCCAGGGGGAAAACTAAGAAAATGTACTGAGTCTCAATTACCAAAGGCTTTTGGAAGAAAAGGTAGAGAGGTGAGCAAGTAGACAAATTAAGAAAATGTATTATGTATCCTTTACTAAAAGCTTAGACATAAAAATAAAATCAAATCAATCAACTTGACCATGAATGAACCAAAAAAAAAAAAACGTAATATTAATAGGAAATGAAGCCACATTTATTGTAAAACGCATATTCCCCTCTCTTAGATTGTTTGCAATTTACACCACCAGCCAACTTGTAAGAAACGATGATGAAGAAGATAATGTTGTTGTCAAGACATATGATCACATTCTTCTTTCATGAAATATTGTCTAAGGATACAAAAAGAACAATCGATGACTTGGCACTTAAGCCATATAAATCAGTGTCAGGAAGACATAAACCATTTCAGCAATTTCCAATGAAAAGGGGCAAAGAACAAGCAAATGCAGTTGATATTATATGAAAAAACAAAAGAAGTAACAAAAATTTGAAATGAAATGTAACAATAAAGACAAAATTCCTTTGCGATCAATCATAGTGATATAAGGAACAATCCTAATTGATAGCCAAAATAACATACCCTCTCTAGGCAATCAAGAGGAATATTCATTAGCTTCTTTTGTTGGTTGAATGGTGATATCACTTCCATATCCAAGTCATGATCACTGCATTCCGTATCTAAAGTGTTCTGTTTGTCCATATCAGAGGGAATTCCTGTAGAAATTGTGTTCTCTTGGGAATCTTCCATTCCAGATCTTTTGAGACACTCACGTGCTGCTTCCTTACCTTCTTGAGTTAGCATGTACCTGAAAAAAGAAATTAGTTAACAACTCACTCAAGGGGTATTCTCTTCACTGCTACATTTTAATAAAAACAACAATACTATAAAATTTTAATAGAAATACTTATGTACAAAACTAACAAAAAAGCACATAGCGTGAACTGTAAAAGCAAACATGCCATGGGGAATGCCCTACTTTGCTGGACAACTTGACTTTACAACTAAACCCTTTGTTATCAGTGTCTTCATGCAGTTCCATCCACTATACCAATCTCTTGGAGAACTTCCAAAATTTCCAGGTTTTCCTCTTCCCTTTTCTGGCCTGAACGTATAAAATCAGCTTGGTCAGAAGTGTATTTTTAGCACCTTGTCCAGAAAAACACACAGATCCAGAGAGGTTATATAAACATACCCAATTGCCACTCTAGATAACCCACTAGCTTCAGCAGCATCAATAAGTTCCTGTTTACGCATAAATTCATTCCCATTTGAAGTTCCCCTGGTATCAATATATTGCTCAATTTATAAATCCAAGAAAATTAACCACATTAAGTTGTTTAACCAAACCAAAGTGCACAAAAAGCATAGATGTAACATGAAGATGAACGCTGCAAAACACAAATGTTCAAATTTTGATAACAGCGTTGTACACGTCACATATGCTTTTTAAAGTGTCCATAATTTATGAAACCACAAATACAATACATGAATAAGTATGCAGGCATGTACCTGTAAAGTGTTATCAATAATGCATATGCAACAGAATTTTTCTGAGGCATATATCTTTTGTTTCCTTTAATTTTTTTTCCTATAAAAAAGAAAAAAAGAAAAAAGAAAGGAAGAATTAGATGAAACTATGAATGATTACTCAATATGGATTGAGGGACAAATAAAAGCAAAGCCAATCAGACAAGAAAAATTACACAACATAGAGACATACCCTTATTTGTCAAGTCTTCAGCTTCAGAACCTCCTGAAGCAGTCCCAAAAAAACCCTGCATGAGCTTCAAAATCCATTTTCCCACGCCCCTGGAGCACAATTTCAAAAATGCAAAAGAATCCCATCAAATTGGTAAATAATCATATTTAAATAAAATATAAGACCACTCATCCTTATTCCTTTTCCAACCTATGAGAGAAAAGGATCAATCAGCAGAAAAAAACAACCATTTCTACTGTGAAGTTTGAGTTTTCAAGATCCAGAGAAGTCACAAAATAGGGGAAACAAACCAAATGTAGTGTAGAATTGAAGTACAAAACCAACAAAATGCGGAGAAATGCAGTCATACTTGACTTGAGAAAGGTCTTTCATGGTCTGAATGTGGGATTTGTAGTTACAGACATTGTGGTAAGCTTTAGACAGAGTCTTTTCGACGTTCTCCGAAATCCCTTTGGGTTGCTCTGCCATTTCTTTCCATTTATTGAACAAGTATGTCGCGAGCTCGTGATTCTCCAAGCATTGAACCCGATCCTGGTTCTCCATTTGGAGCCTGCGAGTTCTCTGTTGCAATTAATTCGAAAATAGAATCTTTCTAATCAGATTAGTGGGTTTTGTTAGGGTTTTGATGCTTTGGTGATGGACGACGATCGTGAAGTGATGGCAGAAGCCATATCGCGCGCGAGGATCGTTCGGTTTCAACTTCAAACTTCAAACTTCAAAGTTCAAAGTAGAAAGGGATTTTTCTTTTCGAATTGTGACTCGGTGAGTGGTGACTCACTGTGTCAGACTCGGATAATTTCTCGAATACGTTTGGGCCGGAAAGGCCTTAGACGGCCCAAACAAATTTTTAATTAAATCAAACCTGTTAGGAGACACGAACTAACTTGGACATTACAAGAAAAAAAAAAAAGAGACCATCATTTAATTTTTGAAGAGTGGGACGTTAGAAAATAAGTTAACCATGAAAACACCAAGAAATCAAGATAAGAAGATGGAAGTACAAAGACCTGACAAATTGGGCACATCCTCCAAAAAACTACTTTCGCAACCAGCAACATGTCGGTGAACAATCTTTGTTACAGATGAACATGTAGACTCATCAAAATTTTTCATACACTCAAAGATGCAGAAAGTAGTGACGTCTCTCATACACTTAGAAAAGTGAAGAGTAGTGATATCTTTTAATATAAAAAAATATAGAAAATCAAAATTGTCCTTTTCAAGAGACAGAGAACAATTGTTTTTGCACGAGCAATTGAGAGTGAATAGAGAAGTAAATTAATTCCATGTTTGGTAGATGATTAGAATTTAGAAGAATGACTTAGGAGGGTAGTAATATTCTAATCCTATAGAATGAAAGTATTTTCTCATAAAATTGACTAAACTATCATTATAAACTCTGAATTGGTTATTTCGGGAGTTATGTTCAATTAATATTTTTCAATGATATTATTAATATTTTTTAAAAATTGTAATTATAATAGAATTATTTTTTTGATCATATAAAAACAAAGCACTTTTTTTTTTTGAAAAAAAATGTGTACATATAAAAATATATATTTACCCTCTACCTTGTTCAAATTTAATGAATAAAAGGAAATGGTTATTATTCTCTCTAGATCAAAACAAGCTCATATACATGTATACAATATGTTTGATTATTGTGAGTATCAAAATTCTATAATGGATAATTTAAATAAGAAAATTTGAAAAAATGTGAAGAGGCAGGACTTTATAAAAATCATGTTATTGAGCTCGTGTTGCACTTACAGATAGGTAGAATTAATTTGTTGACGTTGGAGAATACATACGTTGCTCACTTGCTCCCCATTCAATTGCTTTTAGTATATTATCAATTCCCAAGCCACAACGTATATACATTAATCTTATATCTTACTACTGAACAGCAAATTTATACATAGTGATGAAGATGGGTGTATATATATAATCTACAGCATGACAATAAGGATAAAGTTTTTTTTTTTTAACTACTTTATAAGAATATCCAACATTTTATTATTACTCTTAATTACAATGACTTGCATACATTTTCTTCAATAACTTAAAAATAAAAAACTAGTCATCATAAATATATTTTAAGAATGTAATATATAACCGTAATTATTCTTAATTAATTTCTACATTAAATATTATTATATAGTCCCACTATATAACTCACAAACTTACGAAACTGAAGATACCCACTAAATATAGTTATATATAAACACCCAAACCCACAAGTTTATGAAGAAGATAAGGCGAGAGATCAAAGAGATATCATGACAACAATGAACAAGTTGTATGTGAAATATTGTGTATGGGTTGTGGGAATTATAGTTATAGCGACGATAAATATGGTGGCGGAAGGTGCGGATTGCGAAACAGACCTTCGAGGGCTAGAAATAGAGTGTTTGTATTACATGCATAAGGGTGTTCCGCCGCTACAAGACCCAAATAACCGTTGCTGTAATGTCATTCGCTCTGCTAACATACCTTGCGTCTGCTCCAATCTCTCTCGGCGTCTCGGTATGTTAAAATTACTTTACTTAAATTAGCTAGAGTAATAAATAGAGTAAACTAACAATTTGGTCCCTGAAATATTACCGAGCTGACAAATCATCCCTGAAAGATTGAAATATACAATTTAGTCTCTAAAAGATCAAAACGGTATACCTTTTAGTTCCCGAAAGATTAAAACGGTATACTATTTAGTCCATAAAAAGACTAATTAGCATACTATTTTGATCTTTCAATGACTAAATTGTATATTTCAATCTTTCAGGGATCGAGTTGTCAGCTCAGTGATCTTTCAGGGACCAAATTGTTAGTTTACTCGTAATAGATATTCTAATTCTTATAAGTAAAATATCGAACTCGAGTTTTGTTAAAGATCTTTCGGTTATTTTTATTGACAAAAGTACTCTTTGTACCTTTTAAAGTATGAGGTTTGTTTTAATTGAACTTCTGTTTTTTTTTTTTGTCAAAGTCTAAATTGGGTCTCATATCTTTTGCTCAATTCCTAATTTAGTCTCATATCTTCATTTGTTGTACTTTTAGTCTCATATCATTGGGTCAGTTCCCAATTTGGTTCCATATCTTTTTTTATCACAGATTTAGTTTCATATCTTTGGGTCAGTTGTAAAATTGGGCTGATATCTTTGGGTCGGGTGCAGAAGTGGTCTCATATCCTTACAAAAGGATCAACTAATGGTTGATTCTTTTACAAAGATATGAGACCAATTCTATCCAAAGATATGAGACCAAAAGTGTAACAAAAAAATATATACAACCAAATTGGTAACTTAACAAAAGATATGAGACCAAATTTACATTTTAGCTTTTTTTTTGCTCAATTGTACTCTTAATGTTTTATATTTGAGTCAATTCTACTCTTAAATTGAAGATGTAATTGACACAGAAAAAAAATCGGATACTTTCCTCGCAAAAAAGCACTTGTCTTTTTCTTTGGTGTCAAGTTGCTTAGCTTCAATTAATTTTAAGTGCACAATTAATGAATGTATAATCAATGTGCATTTTGCTTTTGGCTAAGATCAAGTGTGTACTGTACAAATTTTAAACCATTTAAAGTTTTTTTTAGGTTAAATAAAAAACCGAGATTGGAAAAACAACATAAATTTCCTTTTTAGAAGTGTAAAATCACATTTTGTGATAAATGATTTTAAGAAAAGTTACTATTTGGTCCCTAAATTTATATCGAGTCAACTAATAAATTATTGAATAATTAAAATAGACTACCCAGTCTCTAAATTATTACAATTGTCAACAATTTGGTCCCTAAGTCAAATTCAGGGACCAAAAAATACAAATTCAAAGACCAAATAGTATAAATTTAAGGACCAAATAATATAAATTTAATGCAAATTTTTAAGGACCAAAAAATATAAAGTTAGTTCAAATTCAGGAATTAAATAATATTAATTTAATACAAATTTAAGGACTAAAAATACAAAATTAGTTGAAATTAAAAGACCAAATAGTTAATAATTGAAACATTTTAGGGACTAAATTTTATATTTCGATTATTCAAAAACTAATTAGTTGACTGGGTGTAAATTAAATGATCAAATAATAGATTTTCTCCAAAAATTAAAACAATTTCTTTAACATTTATAATATGATTTAATTAACATGATGTGTATCTCTTTGACCAAAGTTGTTTTTTTTAACGTATACAAAAAAGAACGAGTAAAATTAAATTAGGTGAAATGATTATGCACTAATTAATCAATTAATTTTGTGATGAACAGAATTTCCTCCAGGTTATACGATAGAGGATATGCTTGACTGGAAGAAAGTGTTACACTGTATGAACAAATGTGGCAGACCTCTCCATCCTGGCTCTAAGTGTGGACGTAAGACCTTAATTAATTTTAATTAATTAAACTTATCTCAATTTTCAATATATTTATTTTCAAGTTAACTAATTAAGGTCTAAGAATCATGTATATATATATATAGGTAAAAAAATTTTGGCTTAATTGAATTGCAAATTGATGAGGATGGATTTTATGGGAATTTTTTTGCAGATTTCACAGTTCCACCAGGACCACCACCCAAGTGAGGGATTTTGAAGATCCATGGGGTTATAGAAGAAATTACAAATTATATAATCATGGGATCTTTTGATGATCCATCATGCTTTTTTCTTTTCTGGGTCCAAAATATGTATCCATCGTGTTATGCAGCTAGATATATGTAGAAGAATCTTCTTATCAATGAAAATAATTATGTTTTTATGAATTCGAATTTCGATCTCTCCTCTTGTTGTGATATTACGTGCTTTGATTTTGTATGCCCTATATGAGCTACTATATATATATATATATTTTAAGTTTTAAACTATAAAGCATGTACACTGATATGGACACGTGACACGACATGAACATAGACACACCGACACGTTAAATTCTTAAAATTACATAACACGAAACGACATATATTTATATATATGAATAGTTAAAAATTCATAAATTTTGACGAAACTTTACAAATTATAATATTTATTCATAATATATCTCATATGTATCATTATTTTATATTGTTTGTAATGTAAAGTCACAAAAAATTTACTTTATATTCTATAACTTATAGATATGTGTTGTATGAGTGTCGTACGGGTGTCGGACACGGACAAGTGTCTGACACGACGACACATCATCAAAATGAAGTGTTCATGCTTCATAGGTTTTAAATATAATGATTAATATGAAAGCTTTGTGTCATCAACATATTTTCTAAATTTAGTTATTTATAAAAATAAAAATTAAGTTTGTAGATAAATTATTTTAAGGTCAAAGTGCAATATAGTCCCTTATCTTTGCCATAAATTTTAATCCAGTCTTTTTTTTTGTCGTAATTTTGGTCTTCTAAATTTTCAAAAGTTTTACTCCTTAACGTGACCCCAATAAATGAATGTAAGCATATCTTGTTCATTTTAAGTTTAAATGCGACAAGTCTCATTTTATGTTTTACTCCTTGACAAATTATTTCTTTATCTAGTTAAGGTCGTCAACAAACAAAGTTAAATTAAACTCCAATAATGAACCGCTCATGTCACAATCAAACAGCGAAATTTGTCATATCTCTCTCATTTGAAGTTTGATTATGATGAATTCGGAGCTACGAGCTAATCTTGATGAGTTCTTTCTCCTAATTGAGACTGTTAGCAAATGAAATTTAAGTAATTTATTAACCAAAAAGTGAAAAATTATGAAAAAAATCACTTTTAGGCCTGCTTTTATAAATATATATATATAATAAACAAAAAAGATTTTGAAAAATGTGATGGTTCACAGGTTGGGTCGGTACTTAAAAATCAACCCAAAGATTTATGAGTTGACAATTTTAGATCCAACCCAATCTACAAATCTTAACTAGTTGAGAGTTGGGTTAGATTTTGCGGATTCGTAAATCCACCCTACTCGTTGTTCACCCCTAGTCATTAGGGATGACACCTGTGCAAGGTGGGGACCGAAGAGGCACTCCCCATCCCTGTCCCTGCCAACCCCTGTCCTCCTCGTCCTTGTCCCCAATCCTCGTTCTGGAGACATATTTTCCCTCATCCCCATTTCCCGACTCCCCCAGTCCCCACGGGGATCCCCCATTTCTAATTGATTCAAAATATAATTCAATAAATAATTTTCTTTGAATTATAAAATTTCATTCAAAAAACAATATAACAAACTCTAATCATAACAAAATACAATACAAGATACATAAAACTTGAGAAATAAATTACATACTTAAAATAATTATATTATTTATGTAATTATATATAATGCTATTTTAAAATATTTATATATAATTTTCGGGGACGAGGACCCTGGGGAAAGGTGGTACATTCTCTCTCCCTATCCTCGAATTACATTCAGCGTAAAAATTACCCATGTCTCTGTTTCCGTGAGAAATTTTTCCCCGCATATGGGGATCCCATTTTAAGAGGAAAATTGCCATGCCTACAAGTCATGACAAATTAACGACAAATTACATCATGTTTTTCAAAATGAGTTAGGATTTGAGTTTCTTTTTCTATCAATTTTACATTACATATCATTAACAACGTAGATTCTGAAGTTAATATTTGGCTAAAGTAAGAGCAAAAGATAAAATTGACAAAAATATGAATCATTAGGGACGAAATTAACTGTAAAAAAAGATTGTGGACAAAATTGACAGTTGATGTAAAGTTTGGGGACAAAATTAGTATTTTTTTCCTTTTTTGTGTAATCATGAAGTTTTCCTATCTATCCATCCAACGGTCTAGGCGAAGATTAATCATATTGTTAAGAGGGCTTTGAACTGTTCAATCTCTGGCTAAGTTGTTGCATGGATAGACGGGAAAAATTCATGGTTAAAAAAAACAAAAACGGGTGATACATGTGCACATAGGTAGAATCATGGTTGTAAAAACCGGATCGGACCGCGAACCGGCCAGTGATCCGGTCCGAGTTCCTTAGAAAACCGCTTGGATTAAGAACCGGGCAAGAATCGGAAAAACTGCCATGAACCGGACGGTTTTAGGGCTGAACCGGTTCAAGCTTTTTTTGTTCTTCTTCTTTTTTTAAAAAAAAATTTTAGATTAAAATGGTACTATTTTAAAGGATTTTTTTTCCTTATTTAAGTTTAGACTTAAAATAATAAGCTACTTGGTAGTTTTCACTTCAACATTTGATTTTTTATTCTCTTAGTTCTCACTTTTTTACTCAATCAAGTTTAAATTTAAAAATGTTATTATATATTTTTAGTATTTATTAGTATATTTTTCTTATATTAAAGTAAATATATTATTTTTAATTTATTTGATTATTAACGGTTTAACTCTAATTAAATTATTTAATTTTGAATCGTTGCTTTAGCAAGTTCAATGACCACTCCAATTTAAAAAGCATCAGGTAAAATTAATTTGTTGAAGTAGGAATATACATACGTTGCTCCCCCATTCAATTGCTTTTAGTATATTATCAGTTCCCCACAAGCCACAACGTATATACATGGCTTTTTAATATCAAGAGTTATATATTTTTGATACGGTTTCCAACGTATATATAACTACTGAACAGCACATTTATACATATATAGTGATAAAGATGGGTATATATATAAACTACAGCATGACAATAAATATAGAGTTTTTTTTTTTCCTTTACTACGTACTTTATAAAAAATATCCAACATTTTATTATTACTCTTACAAATTACAATGACTTGCATACATTTTCTTCAATAACTTTAAAAAAAACTAGTCATAAATATATATTAATAATGTAATTAATAATGTAATATATATATATAACCGTAATTATTAATATATAGTATATATCCACTAAATATAACTCAAACTTACGAAACTGAAGATACCCACTAAATATAATTATAAATGAACACCCAAACCCACAAGTTTATGAAGAAGGGAAGGCGAGAGATCAAAGAGATCTCATGACAACAATGAATAACTTGTATGTGAAATATTGTCTTATGGGTTGTGGGAATTATACTTATAGCGACGATAAATATGGTGGGGTAAACAGAGTGTTTGTATTACATGCATAAGGGTGTTCCGCCGCTACAAGACCCAAATAACCGTTGCTGTAATGCCATTCGCTCTGCCAACATACCAATAGAGTGGCATCTCTTTCGTGTGAGCCAATTGGATAGAGTTCCTTTTTTCCCTTCCAGCATTCCTTGCCTTGGTCGAGCTTCTTTTGCTCCAAACTCTCACAGCATCTCGGTATGTTAAAATCACCTCACTTAAATTAGTTAGAGTAATAAATATTCTAATTCTTATAAATAAAATTTCCAACTCGAGTTTTGCCAAAGATTTTTCAGATAGCTAATAAAAGTTGATTCAGTTAGTAAAGAGTCGATTCATAAACCACAAGGTCGTGAGTGTAATTTCCACTGCCAATGTGAGGATCTTGTTGGTAGGGAATCTGTAAGAATCTCTATAAGTGCTTATAGAGCCAGGAGGCTTGCCCCTGATCTTGGTGAGCCATCTGGAGCCCAATTCACCTAAACTTTCGCTTGCTAAAAGAAAAGATCTTTCAATTATGAGATTTTTATTAGAAAAGTACTATTGGTACCTCTTAAAATATGGGGTCTGTTTTAACCGTACTTCTAAAATTTTTTTTACTCAATGGTATTTGAGGCAATTTTACTCTTAAATTAAAGAAGCAATTTACACAAAGAAAAAAAAATAGTGTATACTTTGTGATCATACTCCTAAAAAACCACTTATCTTTTTCTTTGGTGTCAAGTTGCTTAGCTTCAATTAATTTTAAGTGCACAATTAATGAATGTATAATCAATGTGTATTTTATGCTTTAGGCTAAGATCAAGTGTATGTATGTATCTATACTGTACAAATTTTAAACCATTTAAAGTTTTTTTAAGTTAAATAAAAAAATTCAAAGTGTAAAAAACAGAAAAAGACAAACAAAACCGCAGCAATCATTTTATCTGAANAACCCTGAACTCTTAATTACCTATAATTACCTTTCAGTCAATTATAAGCCTCTTGAATCTAATTAACTCACCTATATTTCTATGGTGAACCAACTATATCAATGCATTAAGTTCAAGTTCAATTGGGTTCCCCTAGGCTAATAGGTATATGCCTATCCTATTAACAAATTGAAAATGAAATCTAGAGGCAATCAATGCAAGACCTAGCTTCAATTAATCTCTTTCAAGCATAAATCAAAGCAATTCATAAGAATCCCCAACATTGGTGGCCACACAAAGAAGGAGAACACATAATACTCATTAATTGAACTTTAACATCAAAAACATCCATAATCAAAGTAAACAATTAGTTAATCTACATTGCTAAGAAGTTCTAATCCTAGAGCATATGAAAACTAGCCTAACATTCTCACAAAAACGAAATCAACAACCATATTGAATCAAAGAAGAAGAAAAGAGAAGAAAAGAGGAAGAACCCTATGAGTGAAACCCCCAATCTTCACTTTCTCCACTCAAATCCACCAAAATTGATGATATCAAGTGAGAATCGAAGCTCCCCAAGCAATTTCGCACCTCCCTTGAGCTCTAGGGTTCGTCCCTTGTGTCTCCTTTAGTCCCTACTTGAAAAAATGATCCGAATCTGCCCCAAAAATCGCTAAAAGCTGTCGCGACTCGCCTAGGCGAGCTGCACCTCGCCTAGGCGAGATGTCTTCATTAATCCTAGCTGGCACAGGACAGGGCGCCTAGGCGCTCAAATGGGCGCCTAGGCGAGGAGGATTTTTCGGCATCACTAAAATCTTCATTTTGACCCCGATTCGCTTCATACGGAGAACCCCGGACCTCTCAAAATCATCTAGGCATTTTAAGCTTCAATACAAGGTCCTGAAACATTAAAAACTCAATAAATTTGGTGCCCGAAATCGTTGGTTAACTTGGAAAATATAAAACGAAAATAAGTCAAACTAAACTTAAAACTAAAAAAATAAACATCAATAACTAATAAAACACTAAATACTCACTTAATAAGCTTCATTAATAAATAAAACATGGATAAAAGCCCCGAAATGACTTGAGATTATGACCAAATAACTCTAAATTATTAGAGTTATCACTTGTGCCCCCAATGTCTTTGATCATTGATGTACAAGGGGGCGCTCCTCTTGAACAACAAGGTCCATCCCAAGAGATTGGACGGGCACAGGAACAATAGCGATGGGGGATATAGAACGACCCGAACCTCCTGATGTGGATTGACCGCGGTTATTTCTCAGAGCCGTAAGGGATGAGGATTGCCCCCTCCCCCTCTGGGAATGTTGATCAGCAACTCGAGTTCTCTTCTTCGACTTCCTCTTAATGGTAGACAACTCCCTTTCCAAACCTGCAATTTAAGGAAAACAAAAGTTCGGACATGGAAGACTAAACAAAAACTACAAATACAGGAAAAGTCAAAAGATAAATAGAGACTTTTTGGAGAAGAGACGTCTATGGGAACGAGCCCTCTCAAAATATCAACCAAAGCCTATTCGCCCTCAACTTACTCTTCACATTTCAATATGGTGAAAGACGTCTTGGGCCTACTCCAGCTTAGGGAAAAATAGGGTCTACGGTCTCCCCTCCTTAACCACTAGGGATGTATCCCACTCCCAGGAACTATGTAAAAAAGTCTTTCCTCCCAAACCAGAGGACAATAGGGGATCCCCCTAAACAAGAAAACCTCAGCACGAGAGAAAATCTGGACCCAACTTCCTAATTCCCAACACTGGACTCCGAAAATATGGAAAAACACTTATACGGCAGGATACGCGTCCAACCTATCACAAATAAACTCAAAAAGAAGGACACACAACCAAGCGTTGCAATGAAGCTGGGCTGGACATACATTCAGATTGTTCTAAATTCCAAACTCAAAAGCAGAAAATGGTAAACCAATCTTGAACCAAGTAAAGAAAAACTCGTACACAGCAAAACCTACCCCATCAGTGTAAACGACACTACGGGGAAAAGGAAGAACCAAATTAAAACAAACACCCTGTTCCTCAGGAAAATACCTCTCGGCAAGTGAACGTATCATCTTGAACCGATTATACAAAGATCGGGTATCTCTTACCCTCCTCCCTAGAAGAACACAACTGTATAAACGACACTAAAAATGGGGGCAATCCCATTCAATTCTCTCTCTATGGGAAATTGCCTCATTTCTAAAAAAATCTATTATAAACACCCTCGAAAGCCAAAAGCGGGTAGGATCAATAGTGACTCCCCTAATTTCTAAGTTACCTTGGACCTCTCTATGATACATAATATATAATATACACCTACATATAGAGAGATTAGTCTCTTAGCTTTGTTTTCTGTAGAACTTGTCTTAATTCTTGGTTAAAGCTTATTAGATTTAATGATTGTTAATATGATAGAGGTATTTGTTTCTTCAACCCCTTTATCCCAAACACTAGCCAGTTACCAAATATATCCTTTGTTAGCCCCTTTGAGCTTATACACTAAAGGTGTACTTATAAACTTTCTTGTAGAGATGGACTTTTCAATTCAATTCTCAAAGGTGAATTTAGCTAGCAAAGTTATTAGAAAAAAAAAGAGAATGTACATAAGATCTCGACAAAAAGAAAAATATATATATAAGACGAGCAAACAAAAGTATCTTTGAGAAAGCTCAAATAATCAAAGTATTATCATAAGAGCTTATCAAGAGAAAAGACTGGCCAGTCAAAAGAGTAGAGTCCTGTGTCAAATGACTCAAATGAGCCTTATTGTAAGCTAGCTACTTTCTTTGGATAAGTGGAGTTGAATTGTTAAGGAAAACTTGAAGAGAAATTTTAAAAGTAAAACACCGTTTTTCTTTCTTTTCTCCCTATATTTCTTTCCATATATATTAGCCTTTCCCATAACATTATAACCCTATTAAAGTCCTCTTGATTAAGAATCATTATTTCACCTAAAGTGGAGACTTTAAGAATTTCTACAAGCTTATGGTAGGAACTTAGTCTAAGACATGACTAGAGAGAAATGATACCCAATTAGTGGGGAGAGTGATACACTTATGGAATTGGTCTTATGAAAATTGGATTACACTACTTTACTTGGTTACTTGCTTAGTGAATTCTTTAGCTTTAGATTGTGATTATGTGCTGGCTTTGAATCATGAACTTGGGAAAGTTCCTTGATTCTTTGGCATATTCTTTCTTCTTCTACTTCGTACCTTTGTTCAGGAGTGCAAAGTCTTAAGTGTGGGGGATTTGATCAGCCCAAAAGTGAACAAGTTATTTGGCCTTCTTTTAATGTGTTTATAATAATAATATATTATAATTAGACCAATTAATATGCTAAGGGCAACACTAAGGTATGGTGGAATAAAGTGGATAAAATAAGTTAATTAGAGTTATTTATTGTATTTTATAAATAGGTGCTACTTAATGGTTTATTCAGTGTTTCAGATATCCAAACAGGGCCAAACCAAGAAGGAAATATCAGAATATTCTAGAAGATCGCGTTGAGCAAAGAATATTTCCGCGCCGCCGGCTCAAACACGGAATTCACATGACTCAAGAATATTCTTGAATATGACGTCAGCAGATAAGCTTCAGAAGACTCTGGATCTGCGCCGCCTCTTTGAGCCAACGGATCAGATTGGAAATCTCGCGGCTCAGAATAATCCGAAGCAGTAGAGTATGTTTTGCACGACCACGATTCAAGATACGAAGATATAATCGAAATATCGCAGATATTTCGCTGCGCCGTTGATTTGGGCCGCCGGCTCAGCCCACGGCCCAGATGCGGTTTTCTCCCCTTGACTTGCGAATCAAGCACACTACTCCACACTATAAATAGAGGTCGTCATTCTACGCTCAAAGCATTCGAAATCAGAGAGCACTCCAGATCTCTCCAATTCTCTCTTTAGAATAGAATAGTTCTCATCTTAGAGCATGAGTAACTAAATAGGTAGATACTTGAGGAATGCCTCAAGGATGTGACTTGAGTTCACCATGTTTCTTTATTAAGTCCAGATGTTGATGTTGCATTTATGAGATATGACTAACTCTTTCAAGTGTACTTGTTAAAGTTCGTTACATATAAGTAGTAGATCATATTTTGTTAAAGTAATGGGACCTTGACATTCCCGGAGTCTATCTCTCTCACGATTAACGAAGTAGCTCTTTAGGGTTTGCTAAAGGGTGGTTTACAATATCTTATTTGCATATTAGGAGCGCCTTTGATATACATATATATATATATATATATATATATATTTGTTTATTGTTCCGATGTGACAATAATATAGATTGTCCCGAAGAGCTTTGGCAAATAGCTCTTGAATTCAGTCTTGGATGAGTTACCAATCCTAACCTGTATCCTCTCTATTGTTTAATTGATTGTGTTTATAGTTTAAATGCATGTTCTAACATAGAAAAGTAATCGCATATTTATTATCTAATCTTTATGATGAACGAACTATGATAGTCAATCTCTAGGGTTTTCTCTCAAGTATTGTTTGACTCATTAAGATAAATTAAATCGTGACAACCCTCAAGAATAGAAGTTATAGCCTTCGTCACAATTCTTCTTACCTCATCACATTGAGTTCCGCGAGAGTTCGACCTTGGGTGAGCATCTATACTATATTTTAATAAATATAGTTATACTTGCGAGGCTCGAGTATAATTAAATTTGACACGCTTGACACCTTACGACGGGTGTCCGGTCACCTACGCATATTGTGAAACTTGGAGATCATCAGTTACAAGAAGTCACAAGCTTTAAGTATTTGGGAACGATTCTGCAAAGCAAAAGGGAAATAGAAGAGGATGTTAATCACATGATTCAAGAAGTGTAGATAAAATGGAGAAAGGCCTCGAGGGTTATTTGTGATAAGAAGTACCACGTGTCTTATGTTATTTTCATGTGTTTGCACTTGATCATATCACTCCAAAGCTATGTTTCAGCGTGTGTTTTACTTTCTTCTCCTCTTTCAAGCAAGGCTCGTTCTTCAAATCCAAGATTCATGTTTCTGACTTTCATTGTTCTTCAAATTCCATCACCGCTGTTTATCGTTGTCGTTCATCCTCGTCACTTCCGTTCATCGCCATCGTCGTCGTTCATTGTCGTCGCTTCCGCTCACCGCCATCACTTCCGTTCATCGCCAACGCTAATGGTGAAGTAATCGGTAAGAATAAGATTGATATGCTCAATTTGTGATTGTTATACCCATATATAATTGATTAATTTTTTATTGCTATAACTGATTTGGCATATTATCTCTTAGATGTTGAAATTTTCTTTGATAAATCAGTTTATTCTGCTGTACTGATTTGCTCCAATTTTCTTTGAATAGCCATTTTGGAGCAAAGTATCATCCACCTTTATTTGTGCCTTTGCAAAAGTAATATTATACTCTGAAACTAAAAAAATGAAACGCACACTGAAACAAAGCTTTGGAGTGATATGATCATGTGCAAACACATAAAAATGACATAAGACACTTGGCATAATTTAGACCATCAGATCTAATGGACGGTTTGTAGTAATTAAACGGCAGGAACAGCAGGAAAGCATTACGCTAGTGGATCTGCAGCCAAGGTTCACCGATGGGTTTATAATACTTTATATAAACGAAAAGGATTCATTATAACTTTTTATTATGTGTTTTGGATGTTTTGAACTGATTTCCTGTTATATTTTTTCTTGTTTTACTGAGTATAAAAAAAACTAGGCAAAAGTACCTATTTCGTCCCCAAATTTTACACCTGCTGTCAATTTCGTCCCCAATCTTTTTTTGCTGTCAATTTCGTCCCCAATATTTTTTTCTATCAATTTCGTCCCTAATCTTTCACATTTTGGTCA
The DNA here is from genome assembly GCA_003254925.1 of Chamaecrista fasciculata. NCBI lineage: Eukaryota > Viridiplantae > Streptophyta > Magnoliopsida > Fabales > Fabaceae > Chamaecrista > Chamaecrista fasciculata. Next base: position 95,954 of record QANZ01052689.1, on the reverse strand, counting down.
ATTTTATTTTTTGCTCTTACTTTAGCCAAATATTGACGACAAAATCTATATGGCTAACGATACATAATGTAAAATTGATAGAAAAAGAAACTCAAATCCTAACTTAGATTCAAAAACAGGATGCAATTTGTCGTTAATTTATTAAAAGAAGTTACTCAAAGGATAAAATTGACGAAAATGTGAAAGATCGGGGACGAAATTGATAGTTGATGTAAAGTTTGGGGACGAAATTGACAGCAAAAAAAGATTGGGGATGAAATTGACAGTTGGTGTAAAGTTTGGGGACGAAGTTGACAGCAAAAAAAGTTTGGGGACAAAATTGATAATTGGTGTAAAGTTTGGGGATAAAATTAGTACTTTTGCCAAAAAAAAAAAAAACTTTTATAACATCTAATGCACATCAAGGGATAAATAACTACTGGGTCTGATCAAAAAAAAAAAAGGGATAACTACTGGGCGATTATGCTCGTGACCGTTAGATTTATTAGTGCAATAGTCCGAGTGGTCCATCTAAGGCACCCCATCAATTTGTAATTCAAGTTTTTCTTAATGTTTTATATATTTTTTAAATATAAATAAAAATAACTATTGAGTAAAATTGATTTATCAATAAGATCATAAAATAAATATAAGGGTAAATTACACTTTGGTACCTAACTTTTTTTTGCTATTAAGTATTGAGGGCGAAGTCGCAACATGCATAATAAAAACACTTAAATGTCCATATTTCTATGATTTTTCAAGATTCAAACGCTAAAACACTAAAAAATCATAAAAAACACTAAGATTCGAAGTGAGAGGATTTTGAAGTATTTTTTCATTTGAATCGTGAAAAATGAGACGATCAATATTGCAAAATTGGATTATTTTTATTTTTATTCTTGCGTTAGTTATTTTATTAAGTAATTTTAATAATATTAAATAATTATTGTATTATCTTCATGAGCCTTGTCAGCAAGTTTAAACTGGGTTAGAATGACACATTAGTGTTTTATATTAGTTTTATTAACATAGTAAGGAGATGGCATATAATTGACCCAAATTAAATATAAAAAAATTATAGTACATTTGATCAAAAGAAAGTTTGAAGGTACAACTCACACTTTTTTTTTTTTTTGAAATAAGACAAGGCCTAGATTACAGAAAACAGAAGAAACCAAAAAGAAAATCAGCAATCGTAGGGAAGAATTCCGTTAGGTGAAAGTGGTTAGGGCATTGCACCAGTTGCCATCGCCGGTTTGGTTGATGGGCAAGATTCTCGATGTCGAGCATGATAAGTTCTTGATCATAGTGCAGTCCAGCCAGTTTGTCCCTGTTAAAAAGGGGTTTTGGGAGTAGAATGGTGATGTCCTGGGCACCTTGTGAGGCAAGAATCTCGAGCGTCCGTCTGGTTCCAGTGAGAGCAGTGGTGAGCACAGGATTGGTGGAAGCTTCACAGAGATAGGAGTCGAGCACCGGGATGTTGTTGTCAAAATGAAAGAACCCTGCAATATTTTTCTTCTTAACTCATAATTTGGGAGCACCAAAGGTACTTTTACTTTATATCATAAAAAAAAAATTAAAGGTTTGTAGAGTCCATGAAGTATGAATATTGATATAGACACGAACACACTGACACGTCAAATTCTTAAAGTTACATGACATGACATGACATATATTTATTATATATATAAATAATTAAAATCTAAAAATTTTGATGAAAATTTTAAAAATTATAATATCTATTCAGAATATATGTCATATGTGTTATTATTTTATATTGTTTGTCATGTTAAAATAACAAAAAAATTGATTTTATATTGTGAAACTTATGAATATGTATCGTATGGGTATCGTAGGGGTGTTGAACACGACCACGTATCTGACATGTGACACGCCCTCAAAATGAGAAGTCTATTAACGTATCTGACATCTCCTCTTTTGGCTTTTCTGTTAGTTTTATTAATGTAGTAAGGTGGTGAGATACAATTGACTAAAATATAAAAAATTATGATATAAGTAATTCATTAAATATAAATATACCCACATTAATGAGTAATGTGTAATAACTCATCCATTAATTGCCCCCTCTCACATTAATACGAAACCCTCCTCCTTCTCCATACATATGTATCACCACATAAAAACACCCAAACCCACAGAGATTCCGAAGAATCCCATATATCGAGAGACTAGAGATCAAAGAGATATCAAGATGACAACAATGACTAATTCACATGTGAAACAATATTGGTTATACTTTGCAGGGATAATTATTGTTATAGCGACGATAAGTATGGTGGCAGAAGGCGAGGAGTGCCAAAACGAGCTATTGGGGCTGGAAATAGAGTGCCTGTATTACATGCACAAGGGTGTTCCGCCGCTACAAAACCCCAACCACCGTTGCTGTAAAGTCATTCATTCTGCAAACGTACCTTGCGTCTGCACCAAACTCTCTCAACCTATCAGTACGTCAAATTTAATTTCCTTTTCTTTCCCTTTTTGTTTGGTGCCATGTTTGTGCAGTTTTCGTTGCTATATCTTTTCCTATTTGCCCCCTTCAACTAAAACGTCACAATGAAAGTTAATCATTAATGTGATTTGCTTTTGGCTATGATCAAGTGTATATGTTCAAATTTAGGCCAAAGTTCTATATTGGTCCCCCATGTTTGCTCCAAATTCTATTTTAGTCCCTCAAGATTTTTTTGTTCTGTTTTGGTCCCTCATGTTTGCTTAAGGTTCCGTTTCGGTCCCTCAAGTTTTTTTATTCCGTTTTGGTCCCTCATGTTTGCTCAAAGTTCTGTTTTGGTCTCTTAAATTTCCACAAAGTTTTACTGTTAGTCCTTGATTCTTTCCCATCCACTTTTTCTATTAAAGAAAAGAAAAAAAAAATAACTTTCATCTCCCAATAATTTTTCTCTTTTACATTAAGGTCTTCCCTTTTGTAAAAGAGCAAAATTGTTGGGAAATGAAAATTAGTTTTTTTTTTCCTTTTTCAATAGAAAAATTGGATGGAAAATAGTCAGGGACTAACGGTGAAACTTTTTAGAAACTTTTCAAAATAAAACTTTGAGCAAACATGAGGGACCAAAATAAGACTTTAGCCTAAAATTTAATATCGTATCCACATTACTATATATCATTTTATTTTTACCCTGTGAAAGTATTTTTTAAATATAATATAAATATATATTAATAATTTTTAAATATAATATAAATAGTTATTAAAAATTTTCTTGATTATTAATTTTATTTTTTTATATCTTAATACTTTTGTTATGATATTATATGATTATTTTGTGGGTGCGAGCGATGAGTTGAATACATTTTTTAAAATCATATATATATATATATATATATATGTATATATATATATATATATATTAATCATTATTTTGCTTTTGCATTTTTGAAAAGTAAAACTACATTTTACTTATGATACTCAGTAATATGCATGGCACGCGGTACTTAGCTTTAATCGTTAAACACAAATTAAAAGAATCAATCATATATATATATATACACTAGGGGCTTTCTGTGTTCTAAAGGGCATGAAAATATGTATGTAACGTTTGATTTGATATTTATAGTTATTCAGTGACTAAATAGTATATTTTTATTATTCAATGACTAAATTGTTAGAAGTGTGAAAATTAAAAGACCAAATAATGAGTTTTTACTTTCTTAAATTTCATCTACTATTTTCTCTCTTCTATTATCTATACAGTTAGTCAATTATCAAGTTCTACATGTTTATTTCTTATTTTTTTAATTTTTAATTTAATTATTTTTGACCAATTAAAAACACCCTCACACTTATAATATAACTAGGGGCTTGGCGTGCCCGTTGTATGTAACGTTTGAATTGATTTAAAGTTAAAGATTATATTAAATTTTTATATTGATAAAAGAGTAAGTTTGGGACCAATTTGAGAAATTATAAAAATATGAAAGACTCATCTAAAATAAATAAAATATTTAGGACCAATTTGAAATTACCTCATATGGGGAGAGTGAGTGGGGAGAGAGAGTGGTGTCATTTTTTAATTTTTAATTGTTTTTTGCATTTTTTTTAATTCAATTATTTTTTTAAAGAAGTGGGGAGAGAGTGGTGATTTTTTTTTCTTTTTAATTTTTTAATTCACTAATTTTGACCAACCATAAAAGGGTAGAGTCATATAATATAGACCAGGGGCTTTGCGTGCCCTAACGGGACGCAAATATGTATGTAAAATAAATAAGGGACTAAATTGTTAATTTAGTAAAGAAAGAGAGACCAAATAGTAAATTTTCTCTTATTTTTAATTCATAGACTATAGTTTTAAACATGGACGACTAGAAAGGGGTGGAGCCATATAATATAAGATATAGATATAGATATAGATATAAATATAAATATATTTTAAAACCGTTTGTTTGACGTTTATGAGATTTTAATTCGCATGATGTGTATCTTTGACCAAAACACATATGTATTCAATCTATTTGTTTTTAGGGTAATGCTAAAAGTGTCCTTAGAGTACTTGTTAAAGAGTATTAATTACACTTTTAAAATGTAACTTTTACTTTGAAAATTTAAATATATCCAAATTTTTAAATATATAAGTAATAACTTTTTGTCCTTTTCAATTTTTAAGACTAATATACCCTTATCTATATTTTATTAATTCTTACAATCAAAAAAAAATTACAGTCCATTTAACTTTTTTTTTTCCTGATTATTAGTCATTCTCTCATATTATAGTTTCAGCTACAAATCATGCTTATGAAAGTATTTTAATTTTGTGATCTTAATACTTATTATGGTGATAATAATAAATCTGGTAGAATAAAATAAATGTTAACATAATTAAAATTTATGGAAGCCTGAAATTCATAGTAGTTTCACTCACAAATTTTAATTCAAAGAATATAAACTAAAAAACAAACTTGAATTCTAGGAAAAGCATGACGAGATTGTAGAAAACAAAAGTTAACACTACTAAATTTATTTTATTACAATAGAATGACTAATCAGGACAAAAAAAGTTGAATGGACCGTAATTTTTTTTTAAATGTAAGAATTAATAAAATATAGATAATGGTATATTAGTCTTAAAAATTGAAAAGGACAAAGAGTTATTACTTATTTAAAAATGTGAAGTATATTTATATTTTGAAAGTAGAACCGTAGAAATTACATTTTCAAAGTGTAATTAATACTCTTTAACAATCCTAAGGGCACTTGGTAGCATTATTCTTGTTTTTATTACAAAAAGGTAACCGGTTTGACTTTATGGGTTCTGATTTTCTAGACTTCAATTTAAGGTCAAAACTTCAAATTGGTTCTAAATATATGAGATAGATTTTAAATTGGTCATAAATATTTTATTTATTTCAAATTGGTCATATATATGTCAATAACTTCTCAAATTAGTCCCAAATTAATGAATATGAACTGTGGTCATATCTTTCTGATGATTTAAGTATGAATGCAACAAATTCAACGCTACATGTTGATTTTGACGAGTGTTTTCTTTAGCAAGTTTAGGTCATCAATAAACTATGTCAAATCGGGTCCCAAAATTGTATCACTCATTTCATTGATAAAATAAACTAAGTTGGTCATATCTCTCTTATTTTAAATTTAAATGCAATAATTTCATAACTATTTTTTTGGTGATGATAATTTCAAAACTATTTATTAACTCTTGAAGAGTCCTTTCTCTGTCCAGTTAAGATCGTCAACAAATTAAATAGGCTCAAATCATGTCCTAAAAGTTGGTTTGGGACCAATTTAAGAAATGAAAATATATAGAATCTATAAGAAATAAATGAAATGTTTATGACAAATTTGAGGTTTTGACACTTCAATTTATCACAAAATGCGTTTACCGCAGACTCTATATACATATATACCCATGGGGTTGGGTCTAGCGAAAGAGACTACTTTCACACAATTCTGGTGATGAACCTAAATTCAAATCTCTGAGGTGCCTTCATTTAGTGTTTACCTGATTAGAATTATCTCCAATAGAAAAAATAATGATTGCCTCGAAAAATTTATGAAGAATCAAGTAGAGAAGGCACTAATAATTAATAATAATATGTAACAGTGTAAAATTAAATTAAAATAATGATTGTATCTTAATATAATTAATTAGTTTAATTTTGTGATAATGAACAGCATTTCCACCAGGTTACACCATAGAAGATATGCTTGACTGGGACAAAGTCTTACACTGCTTGAACTTCTGTGGCAAACCTCTTCCTTCTGGCTTTAAGTGTGGACGTAAGTCATTAATTTTAAATTTTTAATAGTGAATTAAACTTCTCTCAATTTCAATATTTTTATTTTCAATTAAGTGAATGAATCGTATATATATTCAAACTGGAATTTGGAAATTTTAATTTTGTTTTTCCAGATTTCACAGTTCCACCAGGACCACCACCCAAGTGAGGGATTTTGAATCGAAGATCCATGGGAATAATATATTTATGTGGTTGATTTACAATAAAATTATATATAATAATGGGATATATTTATTCATTCTATGTTAAAGCAGCTTCTTAATAATGTATCAAAATAAAAATGATATTTCTATGAACTTGATTCCTCCTGTTATATTATTTTGATTGTTATGCGCTTTGTTTTGGAAACTGTTTGTTTAATTATATGAAGTTTGCTGCTGCTGCTGTTGTTAATTATTGACATATTTGCTAATTATATTTTATACAAAAGCAAATTATTGGAGCTCTTATTATAAATGAAATCAAAGTAAGAGTGAATTATTATATAAAATTAAAATGATAAGGACTTAATTAAAATCTAATATAAATTTCAAGTACTAATGGATTAAAGTTTAAACTAAAGATAATTAATAATAATAATAATAATAATAATAATAATAATAATAATAATAATAATAATAATAATAATAATAATAACCGAGTACGGTTATATATTATATATATTTGTTTACAATTTTCACTGACATAGTTGACAAATGGAAAAGTAGATATTAGGGATGACCAATAGATCAAGTCAACTTGCAAACTCGTAAAATTTAAGGGCCTGTTTGGCAACTTGTAAGTTCAATCCAATCTCAATTCAATCTCAACCTATGAGATGAGATGAGATGATGTTGAAATTAGGATGAGATGAAGTGTTTTGATGGTTTGAGAGAAAATGATGTATAATAGGGTGTGAAATTATATAAAAGGGTATGTAATGATTGTGGTTGGTTGAAATATGATTATGGATTTTTTTAATTTGTATAGGGGTAGAAATTGTATGAAATAATGATGTTGAGATTGAGATTGAGATGAGATGATAGGTGTTTGGGTGAAGTTTGACTGGGGTTTGACTGGGATGATATTTGGATGAGATGCTCTTGGAAAGCGTGATTTCTCAATCCTATAGGATGATGGATTTTAGTCCATCCTATTGGATGAGATTATGAGGCAAAATGAAAATAACATTGAAATTATTTTGAGGATGCAATTTGGTCCATAAATTTGTATCCGGCCAATTAATCAATCCCTAACATGTGTGAGTGATAATTCAAAGCTCGTAGAGAATCCCAGCCATGAATAATGGGGCACATTTATGAATTTGAATATAAAGAAAATAATAAGTAATATTTTGGGGACTAGAATGCAAATAACATGAAAAGTATTGTAAACATAAAATTTGGTCCATAACATTGTATCGGTCCAAAGAATCGGTCCCTAATATCTGTACTCGGGGCTCGAACAAAGCTTGTACCGTCAACAATCGGGTATATTTTTTATTTGCAAGGTGCAAAAAATAACAAACAATATCGTGGGACCAGAATGCAAGTAATATGGAAATGATTGTAAATGTACAATTTGGTCCATAACTTTGTAATTTCCCAACAAAACAACATTGCAATTTTTTTGCTACCCATGATTCGAACCAGAAAAATAACAAACACATGGAAACTTGTGTATTTTCCCAACAAAAAAATAACCGTTATTTCTCCATTATCCATAGCGCATAATCATCGGATGAATTTGGACACGAATTTAGAACAACAAATAGTTTGAGGACCAAAATCAAACTATTTTCATAGTTTGAGAAAAAAACTAAACAAAAAATAGTTTTACTAGCCAAGGAAATTGAGCTCATAGTTTGAGGACTAAAATGCCTATAAAAGTGAAGATAAGTAATTTTTTTCTTTTTTTTAAAAAAATACAGTAAATAGAATAGAAGATTGTAACTTAAAAAATAATTTAGGGATTCAATTGTATATTTTACTCAAAAGAAATAGAGAAATGTTGGGACTAAAAAAAACAACATTACAAATGGACAAAAACATCTTTGTTTAATTAAATTAATATAAATTATATATATATAATATAAATATATAATATATATATATATATATATATGAGGGAGAGAGAGGGAGTGGGTGGGTGGGTGTGTGAGAGATAGAGAGAAAATGAGAGAGAGAAGTTTGTGTGTGTTTGTGAGTGAGTGAGAGGGAGAGAAAAAAAAATTAATAAGAAATGGTGGAGAGAGAGAAAATTATAAGTGTAATAAATGAGGGTATGTAAAATTACTATTTTGTCTAATTATCTTTTTTATATTTGTATTAGAGTGTAGGTAAATATAGGTATATAAATAAGGGTAGATTAGTAAATGTATGATAAATGGGATGATGATTTGGATGAGATGAGATTATGTGTTAGACAAACACTCAAACTGGACTGTTCATCTAATTTTAGGTTGAGATTAGGATTAAAATGGGATGAGTTTGGGATGCCCCATCCCCAAACAGGCCCTAACTTAACTCGTAATTACAGTTTGGGTTAGTTCATATTAGCGAGTTGGATTAAATTGAGTTGGAAATAGTCATCTTACAAAGTCTTTGGGTTGAATTGTAGATTTAAAATTTCATGATCCAACCCAACTCGCAAATTTGTTGTCGCACCAAAAATGCGACGCACAAGGCACGAAAAGATGGTTAAAACGAGTTTCGAAAACATTTCGCAAACATTTTCAAAATCATCGTTTTGACAGGAGTCGCCACTAAAGTTTTTAAGGAAAACTTTAGAAAATCTTTTCAAAGATAATTTCGCAAACTAGTCTTTAAATTAGAGTTTGGTTCGGGAGTTGGTACATGTGGGGAAGGTGCTAGGCACCCCACAACGTCTAATTACCAAATTGTGCAATTTAATTATGTGTGCCTAAAATACCCTTAAACAATCATATGCAAAGCGCGAGAAGTTTGGATGATTGGACTTGACCAAGGAACTGACTCCAAGGACCTACGTACCCCTTATGGGGATCAAAGTCCACGTAGTTCGTCTAAAAGATAGTGTGAGTTGGTTCAATTTTAGTTTGAATGAATGAAGTTGAGATTAGTGGGTTGATTTGATTTTATTGTGAAATCCCAAGTCTTCCCACTTCTTTCTTTCATGGGTTTTTCTCTTTTTGATTTTTTTTTGAGTTTTTTTGAAAAAGATTTTTTTATTCTAAATGATATTCTAAAAGCATATTTTTGTATTTTTTTTTTGGAAAACTTGATTTGGAATGAAAATATATTTTTGATTTTTTTAATGATCATGACATATTTATAAAAGAAATCCTAAATGAGAGAAAATTAATTTTCTAAATTCTAGGATAAAACATTGGGTCGTTGGAACCTAAATTCGTCACACAAATTCACAGTAAAATAACACAAATGCGGAATTTAAATACGCAATGCAAATCCTAACTTATCTTATATCCTCTTCCCATCATTGATCAACAGTCGCGTTCAATAAGACGATTTCTTATACCATAAGGCAAGGAATGGCGAGCCACCTCATATGAAGGTCGGGTACCTTCCTTAACCCATGATAAGTACAAGTATCCTTGGATTTATTAAATGGAACAAATTATCTCTAAAATGCATGATTACAATATGAAAAGAACATGATACAAGATAACAAATAAATTAAAAATATATATATAAATAAAATAAAATAAAATAAAATGAAAATAAATAAACAGAAAATAAAATAAATAAAATAAAATAAACAAAATAAAATAAGAAGGAAAGTGATGAAAATAATAAAAAAAAATAGGCATAAAATATAAGTGATTAAAAGAAATGAGAATAAAAAATAAATATATGTTTTTTTTGTTTTTGAGTCACACAAAATTAAGAGAAGATTAGATTATCTCCTAAAAAAAAGGAAGAGAGAAAAAAAAGACAACTAATCATCCACACAAAAAGGAAAAAGAAATAAACAAAAAAATAAAAAATGAAACGTGAATGAGGCGCTGGAATGGGGTGGTTTTAAAGAAAATGTTAAAATCTCAAATCAACCCCCCAGTGATAATTCTTTTCATGCGTTGAAGTCCTTTCCTCTTTGTTGTAGGGATCAAAATACAAGAAAAGACATAGAGTTGGGAGAAGATATGAAGTTTAAGTACAGAAATCTGGTTGTATTTTCAAAAGGATCCTTGAAGTTCTGTTAATTCAGAACTCTCCCCTTTTATCAAGATATGCTTTCAACTAAATCCCTGCCTAAAATACGAATCGGCCCTGACTTTTTTTTTTTCTTTTACAAAAAGGTCCCTGTTTCACTTCTCACCGGCGACGGCGTCGGAAAAGGGAGAAAACAGCGGAGCAAAATAACAAAAACACGCACTGGAGTAACTCGAAACTGATTCGAAGCAACGAAAACAAGAAATCAACAACCCAACACAAAAAAATCGCACAAAATCGTCACAAATCGGACTTCAACCTTTGAAATTTCGCCGGCGATTTCTCACGATTTCACTCTTGATTTTGTCTCTCTCTCTCAAACAAGCTAAGAGGGGAAAGTTTCAGACCATCTTAGGTCTCTAGGGAGGAGGATCCATATGAACTTGTGAAAGCATTGATGTGTGATTTAACTCATCTCCCTGCACGCTTTCCTTTCTCGTTTTTTCTTCTCTCAACTTTGTGGTTCAAACTTTAATTTTTCCCTAAAGAGATGCTCCCCGTTTTTGGATATGAAACTGATCCCAACTCCCTTTTTTTCTTTTGTTTGTTTTTTAATATTAATATAATGATTAACTAATTATCTATTGTTTAATATTTATTTTTTGGTTAAGTTTTTTCTTTTAAAAAAATGGTCTATGATGGGTTAGAAGCTGCATATGGGATTGAGAGAGTGTGTGGTTATGGGTCATGAAAGGTTTTTTTTTTTAATTTTTGATTTTCTATATATTTTTTTTTGAAAAAAACATATTAACTTGATCCTAATATTTTGATTTAGGTCTTTTGGCCGGTCAAAATAGATGTTTACACTTGCATATATATAAATATTAAAAACTTAAAGTTAAAAAGAATAAAAGTCAGATAATTTTATCATACAAAGAAAATTTCAAAAAGTGAGTTAATGCTCATTAATAAATCTGACAAAATAATAATAATAATAATAATAATAATAATAATAATAATAATAATAATAATAATTATATCTCATATTTTATATTTTCAGAAGTATTTATTATAGTTTTTTTTTTTATAAGATTTCTCAATCAACATTTGTCATGCGACAAATATCTTATGCATGAATGCATCTTCTAGAGTTTCTTCACCATGTATTTCTTCTGAAGTTCGAGATAGAAAATATAAGTCATACATATTGTTATTTTATGGGACCTACATTTTCTCTTTGTTCTTCATTTCTCTCTCCAACTTCATAAGAAATGCATGATGAAGGAATTCTAGATGATTCAATCCCTCGTAATAAAGAGGATAGTAAACATGTTTTTTGGCATAACTAATCATGGAAGAAAGATAATGTAAATCAAGGTTATAATTGAAAAAACCTTACAGAAAAAATATAAGAAATTTTATTTAAGTTTTTTCCTTCAATTTATCAATTTCGATAATCATAGGACTATTCTTTAATGTCCACGCCTTCTAATTAACATCTTAAAGATTTAATAATTAATAATTATAATTATTTAAAAAGTAAATTTATGACTGAATTATAAGGGTAAAATACACTTTGACTCTTTGGTTAGGACTGAATTTATTTTGGTACTCTGAAAGACAAAATTTGACACTTTGGTATTCTAAGGTTTGAGTCGTTAGCACTTTAGCACCCGGTGGTTATTTTCCGTCAAGATTTAACGGAACATTGTTAGCATTTTTGCAAAAATTACAAAATTCCACAATTAGTTTCAAAATTTTCAAAAACATCCCTAAATCATAATATTTACGGAGTAAAATGAAAATTATAACAAAATTTTGGGGTCAAAATGTAATTATGAAAAATATTGGAAAAAGAATAAAATTACATATTAGTCCTAAATCTGAAAAATAAAATGCAATTTAGTCCTAAAGTTGTGTGGTTCGTTGGTGAGAAGATAAACTTTACAAATTTTTTGCAAAAATTATAGAATTCCCCCAAACACTTTCAAAATTTACAAAAAAAAAGCCCCTAGATCATGATATTTGAGGACTAAAATAAAAATTACAAAAACTTTTTTGGGTCAAAATGTAATTTTTGAAAATAGAAAAAAGGAGATAATTACATATCAGTCCTAAATATGGAAAATAAATATAATTTAGTCCTACCCATATTCAAATACAACTACTTAAATGAAAATTTGAAAGTAAACTTTAATAATTTGAAGAATATTCCCATTAATTAATTTACAGATTATATAATTAATATTTAGTTTCACTAAATAATTTAATAAATTGCTAAAATATCTATTTTTTATAAAATTATAATAAAACTATAATTTTTCATGCAAGTTATTCAGTAAGTTATAATAGCAAAATATGATGATCTAACTATAATATTTTATCTTTATAAATTATAATACATAATTATAATAAATATAATTATTTTAGTAAAATATTAACTTAAATTTAGTAGTAAGTATAATATTTTAAACATCAATAGTCAAGTATGTTTGTGATTTAATTTCAATTGGTATATTTAGTAAAATAATTATATTAATTATGATAATATATTGTAGAAAATCAATCTTATTATAATTTGCCTCAAAGACTATTTTGAAAAATATAAAAGTTTCTTGACCTTAAATGGAAGATAAATCAAACAATAGAGATACATATTTGTTTTTTGTGTTTCAAGCAATGATGTGAAAACCGGACCGGACCGCCCGGTCGGACCTCTAACCGCAGAGAGGAACGAGTTGGTCCAACCCCAAAAACCAAAGTGGGGGTTGGACCGGGAATAACCGGTAAAAAACCAGAAAACCGGGTCCAACCGTTGGACCGAACCGGCGGTTTGAGCATTTTTTTTTTTTGATTTCACTGCCTTCTCGGGGTAAAACTATACTTCTACCCCCCAAACTTTCTAATTTCTAGGCTCCTACCCCCTTTATTCTTTGAAACATCACATTAAGACCCTTAAAACTACTCAACTCCTCCACCATTGTATTCCTCATTTTGTCTACAACACTCCCATACCTTTGTTTCATTCTCATAATTATTTTTAACGTAACTTACAAACACATCTTTCACTTCTTTACTTTTCAGTTTAGTCCCTGGCAGATTCTCTTTCATACTTTTACCTCTTTTTTCACCTATTTTACCATTCATTAGTTATATCCTTCCAAAGTCTCCTTGTAAATTATACCTCCATAATTATTTTATGCCTCTCAAATTCTATTATCTATCAAAAAGGTCCTTCTTCAACAATTGGGGTGTTACATCTCTTAGACCCCAAAAAAAAAATATAGAGGGTTTATATTTGATATATTAAAAATAATTATTTATTGCGTCATTCGGTCCGACCAATGGTTCAATCGGTTCAACTAATCAAACCGTGAACCGAACACTTGTCCGAGTCTTTGTCCGGTTCGGTTATGACAACATTGGTTTCAAGGACAAATCTAATGACGATGACAGACATTTGAGTTCAATATGTGATTAATTAAGGACTTGGTTGAGAGAAGTTTTATGAGAAAAAGAAGATTTTGATTCATCAAAACTCTAACGATCTTTCTACAATTTCTTTTCTCATAACTTTCTAGTTCTTGAAATGAAGTTGTTGTATTTTTATTCGTTTTACCAAAGGGAGGGACCTAAACGCACAAAAGAAACCTTTTTGAAGAGTGAAATATGGTTTAAGCAACAATAGTAACTAACGGATAACATGTAGTAGAAAATGATGGATAAAATTGACCCACATCAGCACTTTTTTTTAAATTTTGACACATGGTATCAAAATGCTAACGGCACAAACTTCAGGATACCAAAATGTCAAATTTTATCTTTCAATGTACCAAAGTGGATTCACTAGTAACCACATTGTACCAAAGTGCATTTTAGTCTGGTATTAATTTTTAAATTTTAACTGATTTTCGCACTTTGATGCAACTACCCGCACATGATTCTGCCTCCTCGAGCCGACCTTATCTTAACTTTGGCTCCATTATTATCCAAAATATCTCGCCACACCGAGACCATCTCGCCGTCCGATCTCCTCTTTTTCTTACAGCCGTTGGATCTTTCTTCTCTCTCACTATCTCTTCATGCCACGTCTATAAAGTTCTAAACCGAACCTCAGGTTCGGAATTCCGAAGCTAATAGGTTGTCCCTTTCTCTTTATCCATTTCTCTTCTTTCTCTCTTATAATATCTCTCTCGATCACTCTCTGCCTCTCTGATTCTCGAAAGAAAGCTCTCACGTCACTGTAAATTTCGAAACTTTACTCTCTGAAACTCGTGGGTGTTGCATCATCATCTTCTATCTCTTGTGTTACGATCATGGTTCTTCTTGATGATTTCATTATTTAATTTTCTAGTTGTAATTTGTCGATTTTTTTTTATTATTTTATCTGTCTCATTCATCTTATTACTATGATCTTTTTGGAATCTCATGTTGGATCATGAATACACGCATGATCCATACATATATTACACTGAATCAGAGGAAGAAGGGTGTTTTAGTCCTTTTTTGGGATCAGAAATTGGGGTTTTCTGTATGGAAAATCTTTTATTGACTTTCATTGATTCATGGGTTTTCTTTGTTCTTTTTTGTTGTGGTTTGTAAACATTGATCTCCTACTATCTATCTGAGTTGTGTTCTTAATGATCTGTCTTATTTCATTTTGATGTCTAAATGGCTTAGGTTGTGAGTTAAATTTCGAATGATCTGTGATGGTTAAATTGATGTGGGGATTGATCTGAATGAACTGTTCTAACTTCTAAATATTAGTTTTCTAGGATAATCTCTTACATGAACTTATTATTTTGGATGCTTAATTACTTAGGTTATAACTTTCAAACAAATCCAAATTAACACATAAATCATTCTCTTCCTCTTTTTGTTCAGATGGCATTAGTATCTGGAAGGAGTTCTGCTTTGAACCCAAATGCTCCTCTCTTCATTCCTGCTGCTCTTCACCAGGTGGAGGATTTTTCACCTCAATGGTGGGATCTTATGAAGAACTCAACATGGTTTGGTGACTATTGGATGACTCAGCACAAGGATGAGTATTTTGGAGAAGCTGCAAATGACAACACTACGCTTGATGAGACTACTGACAATATGCTTCCAGAAACGTTTGATCTGGGCATTGAAGAAGACTTGAATGATCTGGAAAACGAGTTTGAACAGTTTGTACTGTTCTCTGAATCTAAAGATTCTCCAGCCTGGACTGATCATCCTAATGATGGAACAAAACCTCTCAATGGTAAGCACTGAAGATAATTATTTCAAGTACCATTTGAAGGAATGATTTTGTTTCACTCTTTATGTATGAAAAACCATAGTATAAGTGTTTGTCTCCTTTTTGTGTTTTTTGCTTCTGATTAGGACTTAATTTGGACACCAAAGCACTTCTGAAGAACTTGACAACACCAAAATCTCCAAAGGAACCAAAGTCCCCAAAGCACCTTGATAAGCCACCACAGTATGTGAATGTCAAGTTTTGTGCTCCTAGACGAATTCACCAACCTCGTTGAAACTAGAAAGAAACTTTGAAGAAACTCACAGTGATTGCATGTTGAACTATGCAAGCAGCTGACATGAGTATTTATGACTGTATGAGATCTCTCTAGAAGTTAATATATGTGTGTAAATAGTGCAGTGCCGTGTCTTTTTTTTGTTTCTACCTGTCAGTTGTGCATATTTGATGTAGCCTTAGTACATTAGGTGAAACTTCAAGCATGACCTTTTAGTAATCTTATTTCCCCTAATTGAAAGAATAAATGTATCTTGCTTAGCATAAGAGTGTGCATGGTTTCAAGCTTTGAGTTTCTTATGTCATGATTGAACTAGTCACATATTTCTAGATCTTGTATTTTTTATATTTTTCTGCATTTTCTTTAGTAGCTTTGTTTCCTGAATTTAGTTTACTAGTTATTGGACATTTTTTTTTTTGGGTAACAAAAAGAGGGCTAAAGGCCAAAACAGAAAACAACTAAAAAAGTAAAACTTCTGGGCAAGCCCATAACATCATTAAATAAGATTAACTCCATGCTCTTCGAAGATTTAGACTGAAAAACAAAGTTCGAGATCAACTTCAAGTCAAGACCCGTAATGCAATCCACTAAACAAGTTTAGTGGACATATTTTATAAAACAAGTTATGCCAATTTTAATTGTAAATATTATAACGGCCTCTAATATATTCATGAGATATTGGAAAAGTATTAAAGAGAGTAACAAGTCAATATTATAACGGCTTCTATTAAAAGTTAAAACGGTCTCTTTTACCATTTCAGTTGTTTATCCAATTCATTATCTGTAAGGAGTTCATTTTTGAGAAAACTTATCAACTCTTTTTCTCTTTTCAAGTTCTTTTTCCATGATTAGTGGTGAAAGACGACTTTATCTCTGGTAGATAAAAGCAACTCCCTGATGGAGCAAGACTTCTAATAAAACATTCATGTTAGTAAATTTTTCCTTATTCTGCATAATTATTGATTTATTTTATTTCAGTCCCCAAGTCAAATTCTGAAGGTCTGAAATCCTTCAAACATAATTATGAATTAGAGCATCTCATAATATTAAGGGTTAATTGGTTAAAATGCAGAGACACCCCTTGAGTTTTAGGGTGGGTGTACATAACACCCCTGAGTTTTCAATTTGTGCAAATAGGACCTTTGAATTTTCAATTACGTGCAAATAATACCCTCATGTTAAATTTAGGTCAAATCAGTGAGGGTATAATAGTAATTTCATAAAAAAATTTAAGCCAAAGTCCTATTTTGGTTCCACAAGTTTGCTTAAAGTTTTG
Organism: Chamaecrista fasciculata; assembly: GCA_003254925.1. NCBI lineage: Eukaryota > Viridiplantae > Streptophyta > Magnoliopsida > Fabales > Fabaceae > Chamaecrista > Chamaecrista fasciculata. Next base: position 78,762 of record QANZ01052689.1, on the reverse strand, counting down.
TTTTAGTCCCTCAAGTTTTTAAAAAGTTCCACCATTAGTCTCTTTTCAATTTTCATCCAATTTTTCTGTTAAATAAAAAAAAAATTGGTTCAAATTACCCAAAAAGTTTTATTTTTTTGAATTAAGGTTTTTTCTTTTTATAATAGGACTAAAGTGTAAGAAAAAATAAATAAACTAATATTTGAAACAATTTTTCCAAAAAAAAATATGAACCGAGCAACCAACTCTTCTTCTTCGATAGGCATCGTTCTTGTTCCGATCTCAAATCCCAACACCTTCAACGGCCAACTTCTGATCTCAAATATCTTCTTCAGATTCTCGTCGTTAATCTCCGAGATCGAATCCGGCGGAGTCATACAGGAGCCAATCACAACGATCTCGTCGGTCTCAATTTGAAATACTTGAGATACGGCTTCGATACGACGTCGTAGCTCAGGGCGAAAAGCTCGCCGGATGAGCGATCATCGCCGATTGGAGTTGTCCGTCGAAACTGTACCGGCCGACGGTTTCCAAATCGCCGGCGGAAGTAATCCGGACATGATACGGAAGATCGTCCTCCGACATCGCGAGAAGTCGGCCATTGAAGGTGTTGGGATTTGAGATCGGAAGAAGAACGGCGCCTATCGAAGAAGAAGAGTTGGTTACTGGGTTCATATTTTTTTTTTGGGAAAAATTGCTTTAAATATTAGTTTATTTATTTTTTCTTACACTTTGGTCCTATTATAAAAAGAAATAATTCAAAAAAATAAAACTTTTTGGGTAATTTGAACCAATTTTTTTTTTTTATTCAACAGAAAAATTGGGTGGAAATTGAAAAGAGACTAATGGTGAAACTTTTTAGAAACTTGAGGGACTAAAACGAAACTTTAAACAAACTTGAGGAATCAAAATAAGACTTTGGCCTAATTTTTTATGAAATTACTATTATACCCTCACTGATTTGACCAAAATTTAATATAAGGGTGTTTTTTGCACGTAATTGAAAACTCAAGGGTCTTATTTGCACAAATTAAAAACTCAGGGGTGTTGTGTGCACTCACCTTAAAACTCAAAGGGGTGTCTATGCATTTTAACTAATATTAATTATAAGTTTTATATTAATCCAAATGATACAATATTATGTCATTGTGGATTCCAATATTAAATTCTTATGGAATCAAATTTAGAATTCATTTAATAAATCATATAAAAATAAAAATATAAAATAATTTTGAGAAAGTGAAGTTATAGCTGGCAACTTAACTATAACCCTGCCACGTGGCAAATACACAAATGAATAAGTGATGTCCCACTTGAACTCTTGCCTAAGCCATCCCAACCTCCATTGGCATTCATTTTTATTATTAAAAGATTTTTATAAAAAAAAAATGTTTATTTTATTTACCTATAGTGACAAAAGTCAAGCGCATGCCTTAGCTCATGGTGAGTGCTAATGGCATCCAAGATCCAACTTTAATATTCCTCACCTTAAACTCGGGGATTATTTTACGCAATTTCGAAGTTCAGGGAAGTAAAATGCACTTTAAAATACACTTGACCCCAAGTTCAGGTGAGTCATGTGCATCTTAGCCTCTTAAAAATTTGTTCTCAGGTTCAACCTGAGTGACGTTAATTTAATAATTGTGTAGCCTAGGCCTATTAGACTTCGAAACATATTTAACTATACTAAATATTCCTAATGATTGGACAAGTTTTCAGACTATATATACTACGAATTAGAAGCAGATATGCTACACATGAACACTGAAACAAGAAATGCTAGCAACATTTATTCTCTGGAATTCATTATAAGCAAGCTCATTGGGCAACACCACAAAAATTGTCAGAGTAATGTTTGGTCTGCAAAATGGGATTTCATCTATTGTACAATAAACACTGTTGGTATCCAAAGAGGCAATAAATTTTTTCTCGACCTTCCAGAGAATAACAGATCTACTCAAAGAGAAGGAAAGAAGAAAAGGCAGATCTACTCAAAGAGAAGGAAAGAAGAAAAGGGGCATCAAGTGCAAAACTCAGGAAAAGAAACTAGAAATGTAAAACTAATTAAATATACCAGGATGCAATTTACTCGTTATCTTTTTTCTTTTTGCTCACTCTGTATCCACCAACCACACAAGCATGGTCTCGTTCATATGGCTCAAGGGTCACTTGCTCGGTGGGCTTAAATTGATCTGCCCTCAGCTTGTTAACTTCACTAGCAAATACTGCTGTGGCCGGGACCGTCGAGTCTATGCAGTTAGCCTATCATGCACAAGAAAATTAAGTGAACATGGGTTGCAAAACTCAGAAGGCTCTTGATTCTGATGTAACAATACTACCACTTGGGTCCCTAGTTGTTAAGCCTATTTAACTTTAGACTTAAAAGATTAACAGGAATATGAATTAGTCCTCACTCCCCGTCAATCACCTGAAAAATTCTCTCCACTTATCTTGTTTACACCCTTCTAAATCAAATTTATAAAACGAAATCCAAAGTTCATTTAGAAACCCCTCACACAAGGGTTGACACGGCATATTGTGATAAAATGGTAAAACCTAACTGAACTATGAACAAAAGGCACGATGAAAGAGGACCATGATTCTATAAAATTAATATTAATAACAAGATAAATTATTAGGTATCTGAACAAACCTTAATTGAAATAACAAAATGACCTCCAGCTTTCAAATAATATGAAGCGTTCAGCCCAAGAATTCTTGCCTGCAAAAGGTTGCAAGAGAGAGAGAATAAAATTGGATATTTAGACATTGTATGAACACACTAAGTTGGCGCCTTGGCGGGTTGTGCACAGAATATTTTAGTAACAGATAAAATTACTGCTCAGTAAATATAAGTATGTGCAAATCTCACAACCAAAATACAAAGCTCCTCAAAGGAAAAAGAAATATAAATACAACAATGTAAAGCAAGAAAGAAAAGAAACACACACAAACACAGATTGATGCATCAAAAACTACAAAATACATAAAAGAAATAAAGAATTTGATGTGCATCAGAAACTCGGGTCTGCATCATTCAAGATGTCTTGAAGGGGAATCCGAGTAAAGCTCATCCTATGCACAGAGCCTCAAGTACTTGAAAATGCATATTCACACAAACACAGATTGATGCATCAAAAACTCAATAAAATACATAAAGAAAAAACAAACTCGGGTCTGCATCATCCAAGATGTCTTGAAGGGGAATCCGAGTAAGCTCATCCAATACAAAGAGCATCAAGAACTGAAAATATGCTCGAAGAAACAAATTTCTAATAAAATTTAGCAGATGCACACTTAGAATTAAACAGAATAAAATTTTCAAATTTAGAAAAAGGTAACCATTTAAAATATTCCGATGAATATTGCACGGAGAAATAATATGTTATCAATAAACCCAATAACATATAAACATAATATAGTAAGATCTTTTTTGCCCTTAAATCCTGTCAAATAAACTTAAACCAAACCTGATCAGGCTGAGCAACATCAGAAAATATCACATCGACCATGCCGACCAACATCCTGTATTTGGCAGGATGTCTAGCATCTTCAATAATGGGTATAACATTAGTACGCTTCTTTGCCATGTTGACTAAGTCTCGGCCACTTCTGTGGGAAAATTCTACTGCATAGACAACTCCAGTCTACAAACAGAAAAGTACATATAAATCAGGTCTACCCAACTTGACATATAAACATGAGGAAAATTCCAAGCGGTACTTACTGGTCCAACAATGTCAGAAACATGAGAGACAGTAGTACCAGAAGCAGCTCCTAGGTAAAGAACTCGGGCACCGGGTTTCTTCATTACAAATGCAATGAAAATATATATGTCAGCAACAGTATTAGGAATAGAAGTCCAAATAATAGTACATACTGAGAAACTAAAGAATCTTACAATCCATATATTGTCAACTCCACCAAGGATAGCAGAAGCCAACTTGGAGCGAAAAGGGTTCCACACTCGGTACTCAACTTTGGAACCATCCTCATTCTGTATTATATTGAGTGTTTAGAGCCAGCATATAATGTAATATAGAGCTTAAACATTAAAAGAAAGGCATGTAAGCATTTATGTGTTGCCCTCTATTGACCATCCACTCCAAAATGGAATAATCCCGGAGAACAGATGGCAAAGAGCTAAACAAAAGCTGACACAGTTCAAAGTATATAAAGAGAGCCTAGTACTAAAACATAAGCTTAAAGTTTTAACTTGTAAATTACATGACTAAGCCATAATTTAATACTTGTACCCATTGCAGATATCCATAAAGGCATAAGCAAATTTGTAATTAAGATAATAAAAACTACCAAACATTAATACTTAATGAGAAATAGAAAGGAAATAACCTGCACGGTGATTCTTTTCTCATTGTAAACAGCTTCACCAGGAACTAAATTCTTTGTAACAAGGGCATCTTCTTTTCCCTTAGCAATGAATATTCCTTCATGTCTATGAGGCTCAATCACAACCTTGCTTCCTCCTTTCATCCCACCTCTACCTCCTCCGCGACCACCTTGACCGCCTCCACGACCACCCCGACCTCCACGTCCACCACCACGAGCTTTCATGTCAGATCCTCTTCCTCCAAAACCTCTCCCTCCACCTCTGCCTCCACGTCCTGCATCCCCTCTGCCCCTGAATCCTCCACCACCACCACGACCTGCTTAGATTTACAACATTAGAACAAGAAATGATGCTACATAGTAAATGCAATTGAAAACAGTAAACTACCAAAAGTGAGAAAAAAATAAAAATCCACGCGCGCTCAACTTTTAGATACTTGATAAATGTAACTTTGAATATACAACAACCCATTTCATTGACAGCCAAACACTGAAAAACCAGCACAATGAACTCATACTTCAAGGCTTTATAAAAACTAAAAAACAAGCATAAGGAACTCATACTTTCAAGCTTTATAAACACTAAACATCCAGAACAAAACAAAGTCCGAAACATTACTTCGATAGTGTGACATTTTTGAAAGAAAGGAAATATGGAAGAAAACGGAACTATAACCAATTTCATTAGCAGTCAAATGGAGAGAGAAAAGAAAACTAGTAGAATGAAATCGAACTTTGAAACTATATATATTCAGTGCATCATTTGTGAAAGAAAAACAAGAGTCGCAGAAGCATTAATCAAGTAATCCAACACTGCAGCAAAGAGAAATGATAAGGAAAACAAAAGGGTATATGAAACTTGATCAATTACCGCGGGGAGGAGCCATCTTTACGAGCTTAGAGCTTGAGGGTTGAACGGCGTCTTGACTGCTAAGCCTACAATAATGATCAGCACTAAAATGAGGAGGAATTCACCAAGAACAATGATGATGATGTTTCAAACAACCCAACTAATTGTTTAGAGTTTCTCAGGATGGGAAATGCCACTCAAAACCCATGGAAACTCACGATAAGATCAGAAAATTTGTTTGGATTCAAACTAAGAAGAAAATGAGAGAAAAAAGAAAATGAAGACATACCCAAGAGAAAGAATGAGGAGGAGAAAACGGCGAGCTGTGGTTGCTCGCCGGCTGTCGTCGACACCGTCTGCGAGTCGAATGCTAGGGTTTATAAGTGCGAGTCGAATGCTAGGGTTTATAAGTGCGAGTCGAATGCTAGGGTTTATAAGTGCAATGGGGTTGTTTTGCAATTTCAGAAAGTTAGGGGGGCATAAAAGGAGTTTTGATGCTGAATTTTAAGGCTGAAATCATAGCTTTGCCCAGAAATATTTCAATCTTTTCACAAAAAGTCCCCCAGAACCAAAGTTTTAAAACCGGACCGGCCATTGAACCGCCCGGAGTAGAGGTTCAAGGTTCAATGGTCCAATCGAAGTTCAACTGGGTCGAATTGTTAATAATTAAATAAATAAAGATATATATATAATTTAATATAATAAAAATATACTAATAAATATTAAAAATATATAATAATTTTTTTAAATTTAAGCTTGATTGAGTAAGAAAATGAAAATTAGAAGGATAAAAGATTAAATATTAAAGTGAAAACTACTAAATAGCTTATTATTTTGAATTTAAAGGTAAAAAGAAAAAAAATCCTTTAAAATAACATCATTTTAATTCAAAAAAGTTAAAAAAAAAAAAGCCTGAACTGGTTCAATACCAAAACCGTTTGGTTCAGGCCGGTTTTCCCGGTTCATCCAGTTATTGACCGGTTCTTTACTATGGCGGTTTTATAGCCAACTCAGACCGGATCATTGGCTGGTTCGCGGTCCGACCGACCAATATTGTCCAGTTTTCAGAACAATGCTTAGAACTCACATTTCTATGAATAAAATTTTTGGACAAAACTTTTATGGTTGGACTCATCTCAATAAGTAGATTTTAAATATATAATTTGTTTCTTTGAAAATTTTATCTTTAAAGTTTTTTAGTTCTCACTCAAATGTGTTATTTGTCCAATTTAGAGACAAATTCAAATAAAATTTTAAACTTCTTTTGCTTTCAAATTTTTACCACACGCTCAATAAGTACGTCAAAACGGGCCAACTCGGTCGTACGGGTTGGTTCGCTACGGGTTCAGATTATGCGGGCTGAGCTGCGTTGGCCCATTTTGAGAACAGGCTAATATTTTTGTAGCCCGGCTCGTTTTAGTGCGAGTTTGCAGGGCTCGCCAACCCATTTGCTTTTTTTTTTTTTGTTTACTCACTAGATTGGTTTGTAGATTGTTTTTTTTTTAATAAATTTGGGCTTCTCATTTCATTTTTTATTATTTTCTACACTTAATTATATACTAATATACACATTGAAAAGCCCAATAAGTTGTTCTTTATTTCATTTGTATTTTGTTGTGCGTTTTTTCCCAATAATAAACACTCATCTAATGTCTAAATCACATTAATATAGGCCCAATAATAAACACATGGAAAAATTCCTGTGGCAGAATATCATCACCAGGTTTGGCGTCCCAAACACGCTGATATCTGACAACGGCGCTCAATTCACGAGCAAGAAATTCCAAAACTTCTGCAGGACTTGGAAAATTCACCACAAAACCACATCGGTAGAGCATCCTGCCATAAATGGCCAAGTTGAATTGGCCAACAGGATCATCATACAAGGAATCAAGAAGAGACTGGAGTCAGTTAAGGGAAGATGGGTTGATGAACTCCCCTCAGTATTATGGTCATACAGGACCACAGAACAAACAGCCACGAAGGAGACACCCTTCGCCTTGGCATATTGGCATGAAGCAGTGATACCTGCTGAAGTGAACGTCCCAACCGAGAGGATAGTCAACTACCCAAGTACCAATGACGCCAACTCCAGACTTGAAGAGCTGGATAGCTTGGAAGAAAGAAGAGAAGCTGCAGCCATCAGACAAGCTGCCTACAACCAAATGGTTAAGAAATACCATGACTCCAAAATCAAACACAGAACCCTTAAAGTAGGGGACTTGGTGCACAGAACTGTGGAGAACAAGAGGAAAGACCCTAGACACGGAAAGCTAGGACCAAACTGGGAGGGCCCCTATAGGGTTGTAGAAGCCCTACCTTGGAACGCCTTCAAGCTGGAGACCTTCGAAGCCAAGCCACTTCCAAACGCTTGGAACATGGCAAAACAAATTTTATTTCCCCCAGTAAGGAAGCTTTGTAATAACTAAAGAAGGCCCCTGAGCCAATTGTACTGAGATTTTACATCAACGAAATACATTTTTTCTTTTCGACACTAAGTGTTGATAATAATAACGTTGCTCGAGGGGACGCCCTCGGAACAGCAACGAAAAGGCCCTCGAAGGAGCCTTGTGAGTATGGCACTCACCAACCATGCAGACCGTCCCTCCCTTGGATGACTAGTCAAAAACTTAGCGTATGATACGCAAAACGCTCGAAGCGTGCCCATCGCGAGGCAGCACCTTAGCGTGCAAACAATACGATAATTGAATCATGGATAACTCAAGTATGATATGCGAAGCAAGGAACAAAGGAAAATGGCTAAAAAAAATAGCATAAAATTATGGGAGCCAACGCCCAAATATCCGAAAATGGCACCAAGGCCATACAATGTCAAGTTAAAAGTGGCGTCAAGGCCACAATCAGTCAAAAATAATTTAAAGGGCACGCAGGCCCAAAACCGAAATAAACATAGGCGCGCAGGCCTAAGAAGCAGCGGGGCATCCTCAGTTGTGGTAGCGTCTGGAGCTCCCTCGGCACCCTCACCTGTAGGGGCGTTCTCATCTGCAGCATTAATCGCAGTCTCATCTGCGGCGTTGTCACCCGGGGCGTCGTTCTCTGCAGTGAGGCTCTTACCATCAGCTCCGCGAGGACCGACATCGCCAGAGGCTAAGGCGTTTTCGGCTCCCTGATCTCCTTCCCTAGGAAGGGGAACCACTTCGTTGGGAAACCAAGGGAACTCGTCGTCACCTCCGGACTCGTACCCCTTCAGTGTGTAATTCTCAAGCATTCGACCGATTCTCACTGCGGGGTCGGCGTCTATAGGGTCTCGGATGAGCCTACCCTCAACCACCTTATTTGGGCAGATCCCGGTGGTATCCAGGTTGGGGTTGAGTAACCTCAGCTGTTTGATGGCGTTCTTGAAGCCTATGTAGTTGTAGCGGGAACCCCTCCACTTGACCTGCCTTAGGGCTAACTCCTTGAAGGAGGCAAAGTGGTCTTTACGTTGCTACACCTCGGCCTCCAGACTGGCCACTCTCTCGTTGAGCTGGTTAAAGATGCCAATAGCTTCCTCCAGTTGCTTGCCCCTCCGTTCGTAACCGGTCGTGAGGGAATCCTGTGAGGCCTTAGTCACATTCAGCTCATCTGTCAGCTCCTCGACAGTGCGACGCAGCTTCTTAGTGTCCTCGCGTGTGGCATCTCTCTCGGAAATCAGGTCTTTTCTAGAGATGCTATTGGCCAACACTCGCAGCCCAGCGGCCAACAGGAATTGGGCGGTCTCCTCGGCAGGGTCCCGAGTGTTTTCTGTAGACGCCCTCGCCAGGTCATCTCGCTTCACCGTCGCCGCCTCTGAAAGGCAGTTGGAGAGAACCTCGAGAGCACTAAAGTCGCTGGCCTCCGGGGCTGCAGGGATTAGAGGGACTTCGACAATAGGGCGCGCGCACTTCCTCGTCGCCGCCTCCCCATCCTTGGCTGCAGCAGCAGTTTCCTTCCCTCTGATGGGTTTGGTGGGAGGACGCGAAGCCGCCGAGGGCTCGCGGATAGTGAGATTCCCTGGCTTCCTGGGAGCGGTAGCAGATTGCTTCTTAGAGGTGGCCACCACCTTCTCTTTCCCTTTGTCCCCGCAGGGGCGTTTGGATCCGATGACGTCCGCTAAGGAAGCCTCCATCACTAAAACATGCAGAGCAAAGGGTTAAAAAATGTCACAAGGAAAGGGAGTATCATGCAAAAATGAAGAGAAACATACAACACTTAGGGTCAAAAAGGTGCGTGGTGATCAACCACAACGATGCTAGGCGTTCGTTAACGGTCAAATCCCTCCAGTTGCATTCGAAAGGCCCAAGGCGAGGCCTCCTCCATGATAAGGGGAACATGGCGCGCTCATTTGACGCACGAACCCAGAAAGGCTGTTCAGACCCGGACTCCTTAATAAAGACAAATTTGTACTGCCACTCCTTGGGGTTGCTGACAGCGTGATTTAGAATCTGGGGGCGCCTTGGGCGTTTGTAATAGGAAATGAAGCAGTTGTCCACCCAACGTGGATAGAAGAAGTGGAGAAACAATCGAGCGGTTGCGACGACGCCATCCCTCTTGCATTTGGAAATGAAGCCCAGGAGGATGCGCCAACAGTTGGCACTAATTTGTATTGGAGAGATGTTCATGATGGCTAGAAGGTCCGTGACCGCCAGGTTGAAGGGCATCTCAATGTCACAACCTTTGAGAGCGTGCTCGCAAATTAGGAAACCCCTTCCGTCAGTATAGAACATGCCAGGCGCGTCATTCAAATGACTTAGCTTAGAAATCTTGCAACCCGAAGATTGGCGACGGGGCGAGGACGCCATCAGCTCTTGGTTGAGATGCTTGAGATAGTCCACGCCAAAGAGCCAGGTGTAGTACTCTTTCACAGTGTCGTTCGTCAGTTCCAAATGCCCTTTCTCTACCTTCTCGTTGGGTCTTTGACGACGCCAGTCAACTACGGGACGCGCATTCCTCATAACTTCGGCCCTATGAGGGCCGCATGGCGCTGTCTCAGCACCCTTAACCCAGGGAACATTGGCAAACTTTTTGTTTTGGCAAAGGAACCACTCCGGATGAGCCTGGAAATCAACTTCCTCACCATAGATTGTTTGCTGAGGGTTACCTTCTCCTATGGACGCCCAAATAGGAACAGACGCACCGCCCGAGGCCTCGGGTGTAGAAGATTCCTCGTCCATGGGCGCCAATTCCGCGTTCGGAGATAACATCTCGCGAATTTCCGTCGATGTAGACGAGGAGGAGGCAATAGTCATCTGGTCAAACCCTCCCAGAACATGGGACGAGGACGCCACTGATGGAGATTGTGCCCTAGGGCCAATCATTTTGTTTATATGTTATTTGAACATATGTATTTTTGATTAATTTATAGAGATAAATTATGTTGTTATCATATTATTAGCGTGTTTACTATGATAGCGTCCTTGATTAATTATAAGATAATTAATCTAAAACTGTCCCTGGTCGATCATTCACGTGGGAACGTAAATGAACTAAGACCAGCATGACCTCGGTGTATAGAGATACATGCACTAGATGCTTCTCGAGAG
>QANZ01052689.1:0-66817 GCA_003254925.1 Chamaecrista fasciculata | reverse complement strand
ATGCTTAAAGATTTGCGAAAACCACCACATGATTTTCGAACTAGATCTAAAAGAATTGGTGCAAGATTATGTATTTGATACATAAGAAATCAATTGGATTGATTTAAAGAATTTTCTTAAAACTTTGGTTGTTGGTCGACTCTTGTATAATATTTTGATTAAAATTGTTTTAATTATAATATTATAAAGGAAGTCGAATTTTAAATTAAGAATTTAATAGTTTTAGACCAATAATTCGAATTCTTGAATTTGATTCTTGAATTATAATTGTTGGCACAATACCAAATTTTAAGAGGCATGTTAAATTGCACAAGCTCTAAAGAACCACAATTAAAATGTTTATTGTGTTTGTGTTGTGAATTTTATATATGAATTGTTCATGTATGGGTATGGTGTTGGATATGGCTCTAGGTTTTATTTATGGTAAATACGGCCTGCGTGTCGTCTCCCTAAATTTCTGAATGTAAAATTTTTATTTTATTTTTCACCTCAATGTAACTGAGGCTTTCCCAATGTAATTTTCTTTTCTTTTTAGAAAAGTTCTCTCATTGGCTTGAGGGAATTTAGGGTAGATGGGCCATATCTAAACACGTTTATTTTATGCATTTAGAATTTTGTATGTGATGCAATCTGCGCTAGATGTATGTTTAGGGCTGCGTTTAACATGCAATCGTTTTCACTCTCATAAACGAACACGTATACGATACGAGGATAAGATTTTGTATGAGATACAAAATTCGTGAATATGTATGTGATACATAAGCACAACTCGTTTAAATTGGATTTAAAACTGAACCAAAACGGAACTTTTAAAATTGAACCCTTTTAAAATCTTAAGTTTTAAATGCCACCAATAAAACAACCCTGTTATCCTCTTGTTCATCGTGGGGCGGTGACAGCCTCCGCTGCACGTACCTACTTTTACCTTGAGGAGACACGGGTGAATGGATTTTCAACACAGTGCCTCTTTTAAGTCTTGGTTTATTGAGTGCGGTGATCGCCTCCGCGACACGTGTTCAATGGGCCTTGATTGAATTTGGTTGGGCTTTTGCCTCATTGTTTTGAATTTGCCTATTCACAAGTTTTGAATTTACCATCTCTACTCGTGAACGCCACAAACTCTAGGCGTAAACGCTAGATGGGCAACAAAGGAAATAGTCAGTGTCGAGAGCGCCCTCGACGGGGACTCCACTGATGGGGACAGAGCTTCACTCCTTTTGTTGGGACTAGTGATAATAGGCCCAATAATTGAGAGGCCCAAAAGGCAGAGCATGACCTTGATCCAGCAGGATCCAAGCCAACCAGTAGGATCGCATGGGCATGAACGCCCCAACACCTCGTCATCAGGTGTGGGCGCCCACAATCGAGGAGATCATGAACGCCCACACATCAACGAATACGGGAACATTCCCCGAATCATCCAAGGATCAATCAAGGATCAATCAGGATCCACTCGGAGATCCTTTCCTCAATAACGCCTTGGCCATTAAGACACCTTTCGCAGAAAAGGAAATTACGTGGAAGCCAAGGATCACAATCAGATCATCCAAGATCACAATCAAGCATCCAGGCATTTATGGCAGGATCACGCCAGATTGCCCTCAACCAGTATAAAAGGTTAACCCTTCACACTGGGCAAAGGTACGCACTCTGACTAGTCTATTGAGATTATTGTGCTCAACCCTTTACTAACTTAAGCATCGGAGGTGAATCGCAGGGCCACCCCTGTGTGTTCATTGACTTGCAGGCGACTTCCGACCCAGAGTTGCCTCACCGAACCAGGTAATGACCCCCGGCCAGAACCAGGTTCATCAATATATATAAATATATATAAACTATAATATGTACTAGGAATTGAGTGATCAATCAAAATAGTTCTATGATTTTCGTGAATATATCTAGAAAATAATTGCTTTTGACTCACCGAATCTCAGAAGCATATAATAAGGACGAAATTCACATTTCAACAAAACTATACATGTTACCTTGGTTTTTGATATTATAAAGGCAAAAGACCCTTTCGTGCCTCTAATGTTTGCGGTGATTTTCAGTTATGCCCCTAATGTTTCATTTGTGTCATTTGTGCCCCCAATGTGAAACGTTAGTTTCAATTATGCCCCCAATTTTGACTCAATGCTGATGTGTCAATTTTTTTTTTACTTATGTGTCAATTTTTTGTTCTGAATTGAATATGTTGCAAGATGACTGAATAAATAAAACATCTCTGATTTATTTTTTATCCACCATAGCATTTCCTACGTGAATTTATATTCTCTAAACCAAAAAATTACTACCCTCAATTTTTTTGATATCTTCATCTTCATCTTCGCAAGCCTTATACCAGTCAAAAACCCTAAATTTCCCTAGATTTCTTTCTTCACCTTCGCGTGCCCAAGAGTAGGGTTCGAAAACCTAAAACCCTAAACTTTATTCACCTCGGGGGCATAATTGAAACTAACATTTCACATTGGGGGACAATTGACACAAATGAAACGTTAAGAGCATAACTGAAAATCACCGCAAACGTTAGGGGCACGAAAGGGACTTTTGCCTACTATAAATTACAAGTTATAACCACGGTATTATCTACTAAGTTGTATGAACTTATTGTTGATCCCCCACGGGACCTGAGACCAAATAGTGTTCAATCTTCTTACTAGTGTTCATGGGACCTGAGACCAAATACAACAAACCAACCCTTGAAAAAAAAAATACCTGCTGCATTGCATATTTGCATATCACAAATAATTTAAAACGCAAGTCCAAAACATTAAACATCTATAATTCACAAGTCCAAAACCTTAAACATCCATAATTCAAATTTCAAAGGTAGAAGAAAAACATAACAAAGTCACATGCAAAAGAAATTAACAAAACATCCACAAAATAAAACACAAGTTCAATCATTAAAGTCTTGCTTCAAAGTGCAAATGAGCATTTCCATCTACTCATCTTCATCTTCATTGTCATCAACAATAGTAATACAAGAACTTGAGGCTTGGTTGGACTTGTCATTCTCATTTTTATCATCTACAACAAACAATGATAAACAATGAGCACTAATCTTTATAATTCATATATCAATGCAAAAATATAATTCAATTACCTTCAATCTCAAACCCATTTAGCATGTAGAGAAGATCTATACTTATTTAAAACTCGTGAGCCAATACTAAAAGTCGCTTCACTAACCACCGTAGTAATTGGAATGCTCAAGACATCACATGCCATCTTTGAAAGACTTGGATATTGACTGATATGTTCCTTCCAATGTTGCAAAACATCCAAGTCTTGATCAAATTGAGGCTCAAGTCTTGGCTCATCCAAATACTTGTCAAATTTAGATTTTCTAATTGGAGTCTCATTTTGACTCCAATCCATATAATCCTGCACAAGTGCACAATATCAATTATGATTAAAATATGAACTAAAAAAGACAATTTGAAACTTAGATAAGAAAATATATTTAAGAATAAAAATGCGATGATAAACATACCCTAAAGGCAAGCTGGCTAGTAATCTTTGATTTCTCTCCTATCGTAGAAGGAAGATGTTGTGTGGATCGGAAGTTGTTTGTGATGGTGGTACACTTGAACTAGTTGCCCCAACATCTCTTATTTCATAATGAGCAAAAAGTTTATATAATTTTATCTTGATCTTCTCTAACTTTTTCTCCCAACTCATAGGGTCAAGTTTTGAATAGTATAATTTCAGTATATGGAATTTCATCCTTGGATCAAATATAGATGCAATTGCAAGAATGACACTATATTCACTATAATACTTGTCAATTTTTTTTTCATCTTCATTGCCATGTCTTCAACTACTAACTCATCACTTCCCATGTTGTCTCTCAACAAGCATTCAATTTTCCAAATTTGCATAAAATACATATTGAATAGCAAAATTTCAGCATATGGAATTTAATCCTTGGATCAAATATAGATGCAATTGCAAGAATGACATTATATTCACTACAATACTTGTCAAATTTTTTTTTCATCTTCATTGCCATGTCTTGAACTACTAACTCATCACTTCCCATGTTGTATCTCAACAAGCATTCAATTTTCCAAATTTGCATAAAATACATATCGGAAGTAGGATAAGATGATTCAAAAAACAAGTTATTGATGACATAAAAAGGAAGCAAAAATTCTCGCATCTTCTCTGCTCTTTCTCAATCACCATTTGAAGGGCAAGTCTTGAAATTCTAATCAACAAAGATAAATTACCAAAAGCCCTTCGATATTTAATTGCACTTTCAAGCATGACATAAGTTGAATTCCATGAAGACATCTATTCTCAATAAAATATGAAAATCTCATATATGATCATTAAAATTATAAATTATCGATTTTATTAGTTTCTAAAAATTCTAACTTAAAAATTTCTAATATTGGTCTAGAACTCTATATAAAATTGAAGTTCCATGGACCCCTAATACTACTTTAGTCTGTCCCAAAACTCTACTTTGAAATTCTAGGATCTCACGAATACCCTAATAGAGAAAATCTTATTATTTGTTACTGAATTTACATCAAGTCAATAAATAAGTCCATGAATAATTGTAATTGTCAACAAGTTGGTCTTTGGGTCAAATTCAGAGATCAAAAAATAAAAATTCAAAGACAAAAATATTAGGCAAAACTATTAATTTCGTCCCCAAACTTTACACCAACTGTCAATTTCGTCCCCAAACTTTTTTTGCTGTCAACTTTGTCCCCTAACTTTACACAAGCTGTCAATTTCATCCCCAATCTTTTTTTGTTGTCAATTTTGTCCCCAAACTTTACATCAACTGTCAATTTCGTCCCCGATCTTTCACATTTTCGTCAATTTTATCCTTTGACTAACTTCTTTTAATAAATTAACGACAGACTGCATCCTATTTTTGAATCTAAGTTAGGATTTGAGTTTCTTTTTCTATCAATTTTACATTATATGTCGTTAGCCACATAGATTTTGTCGTCAATATTTGGCTAAAGTAAGAGCAAAGGATAAAATTGACTAAAATGTGAAAGATTAGGGACGAAATTGACAACAAAAAAAAATATTGGGGACAAAATTGACAGCATGTGTAAAGTTTGGGGACGAAATTGACAACAAACAAAGATTGGGTACGAAATCGACAGCAGATGTAAAGTTTGGGGACGAAATGAATACTTTTGCAAAAATATTAATTTAATATGAATTGAGAGATAAAAGTATAAAATCAGTATAGATTTAGAGATTAAATTGTCACTAAAGACCAAATAATTAACAATTAAAATATTTCAAAGATCAAATTATATATTTCAATTATAAAACTAAGGGTAAATTACAAATTAACTACCTGTGGTTAGGCTGAATTTCGCATCACTGCCATGTGGTTTGAAAAATTTTACTTGAGGTACCTGAAATATGCGTCGTTTAGCAATTAGGGACCTATGGTTTTGTTCCGTTAATTTTAATGGAAAATGTTGTCGTGACAAAATTTTAGCCGTCGATTTCCAATATATCTTAGCCGTCGATTTCTATTGCATCTTAACTGTTGGTTTTTCTTGCATCTTAGTCGTTGGTTTCTACTCCAAGGTTAAAATCTCATTTTTGGTTCTCAAACTATGGGTTAAGTTTCATTTTGGTCATAAAAGCTATTTTTTGTTTCATTTTTGTCCTCAAACTTTCACATTTTTTCCATTTTAATCACCAAAATGTGATTTTATCAGAATTTGCACCATTATTCTTAGTCATAAATTAGAGATAAAAATTAACCACAAATGATCTCCAATTTGTAACTAAAACTTAAAAGTTCTCTTCATCTCTTTGTCAACTACTTATTATTACGTATTTGAGTAGAGGTGAACAAAAATATAAAAATACATAAAATAAATAAATGGGTTAAATAAAAAATGTTTTTTTTTGAAAAATAAAGTAGCCCAATTTGGCTCGGTTGGAGCCGATGGCCCGACCTGAATCTAACCTGGTCGAGTCTCAAGTCCATCCCGACCCAGCCCGTGTTCACTCCTATATTTGAGAGAGAAACAATTCATCTTAATTATTGAGGTTAGAAATAACAGCGTAAACCATATGAAATAACATTTTTGGGACAGAAAAAGGAACA
The DNA here is from genome assembly GCA_003254925.1 of Chamaecrista fasciculata. NCBI lineage: Eukaryota > Viridiplantae > Streptophyta > Magnoliopsida > Fabales > Fabaceae > Chamaecrista > Chamaecrista fasciculata. The sequence continues at coordinate 60,714 of QANZ01052689.1, read as the reverse complement.
AATATGAAAGTTTGAGGACCAAAATGAAATAAAAAATAATTTTAGGACCAAAATGAAACTTATCCCATAGTTTGTGGACCAAAATTTGATTTTCCACTGAGTCACGTGAGCGCCACGTCAGCATTTTCTATCAAAATTGACGGAACAAAACCACAGGTACCCTAATTGCTAAATGACCCATGCCTCAAATACCCAAAGTGAAGTTTTTCAAATCACATGACAGTAATATGAGATTTGGCCTAACCACAAGTACCTAATTTATAATTTACCCTAAAACTAAGGGTAGATTAATTACACAAAAAGGCCATGTGGTTTGGCCCATTTTCAGATAGGGTCCCTGTGGTTTGCTCCGTTAACAAAAAGGGTCCTGAGGTATATTTCCGTTCAAAATTTGACAGAAATTTGGGCTAAAATACTATTTTAAGATCCTAACTATTAATTTTTATGCGTTTGACTCCCTATTTGTATGAGAGAAGGACTTTGACACAAAAAAAGAAAAGTTTCATAGTAATAATTAGGATCTTAAAATAGTAATTTTCGTCAAATTTCATACAAATAGAGAGTCAAACGCATAAAATTATTAGTTAGAGTCTTAAAATAGTATATTAGCTAAGATTTCCATCAAATTTTGGACGAAAATATACCTCAGGACCCTTTTTGTTACCGGAGTAAACCACACGGACCCTATTTGACACTTTTTAAACCACAGGAACTCTATCTGAAAATGGGTCAAACCACAGGACACTTTTGTGTAATTTACCATAAAACTAAAGGGTTCTCGCAGAATCACATAAGATTATGTTCTTTGCCGCCGTCATACGAGACTTTTGGCGATAGCCAAGTTAGATCTCGGTGTGGGAGACCAAATGGAGTTAGTGATTGATAACGCTCCGACCTTTCAGCCCAGTACCACTGAAGGGGAGCAGATGCTAGACCTTTCTCATAACACTGAGGTCTCAGAAGTACGGGAACAGATCGACGAGGATTTTGATATGAAGGATTTTGGAGAGGCAAGGAAGATTGCTTCTCATTTCAGGCTATCAAGGGATCTTCTGCCGAATTCAGCAAGGGAGTTGGAGCAAGTATCAAGGGTTCCATACTCGAGTGTTGTGGATAGTGTTATGGACGACATGGTAAAGAGTACGACGAATGTTGGTTTAACCTTTGACAAGGCTAGCTTGGGGAGACTGCCCTCAGGGCGATCGATAGTTGGCGTGGGCAGTACCAGGTGATACCAAGATATTCGGGGGCGAGCGGTAAGACAAGGAAGTGTTCGTGTTGAAGAAGGGAATTCAAGTCTAGGGGAAGATTTGTAGTCTTCTAAGAGACTTGTACGGGAATTCAAGTCAAGAGGAAGATTTGTAAAGATTATAATCTTATTTGTTAAAATTTGGGATATATTGTGTAATCTTTTATGTGACTTGTATCTCAATTAGTTACCATATATTTTGGGATAGAATCCTTGATGGCTAAGGAATTAAGTACTTGGGCCTATTGGGCTTAGGTTAAGTAATCCTTGTGAATCTAGGGTTTGGGATGCCTATTAATAGAGTAGTAACTAATTGAGATACAAGTCACATAAAAGATTACACAAGATATCCCAAATCTTAACAAATAAAATTATAATGTTTACCGTCCAAAACCAAAAGAATCCAACGAGGTGATAGATTCCAATGAATACATGCTAGAGGCTGAACAATTTCCAAAGGTGATAGATTCCAATGAATTCATGTGTTATTGAAAACTTGTCGCAGCTTAAAAATAAGGGTAAATTACACGTAAAGTTTCTGTGGTTTAGAGCTCGTTTGGATAAGTTTTTTTTTTATCTAAAAAACATTTTTTTTTAATTAAACAAAGACCTTTTATAAACATAAAATATTGTTTAAGTAAATTTTTAAGAAAAAAGAGAAGTTACCAAAAAAGGTTAAAATATAGCTTTTTTAAGAAGTTCAATTTTGTAACTTCCACTTAAAACAACTTTGATAATTAAAAATACTAGTGCTTCACTCAAAAGAACTTTTAAAAAAAGTTTGATAAATAAAGTTCTTTTTTCATAAGCTTATCCAAACGGGCTCTTAGTCCATTTACAGAAATGGTCCCTGTGGTTTAAAAATAGAAAATAAGGGTTTGTAGTTTGCTCCGTTAACAAAAAGGGCCACAGGAGGTATTTGCCATTCAAAACTAACAAAATTAGGACAATGTGCAGCTCACGTGGCTCATTTTCACATACCCAATCTCTAACTTTTAAGGATTAGGGTTCGAGAATGCAATAAAATGGCAAGAATAAGAGTTAGGGTTCGCGAGGATGTGGAGATAGGGTTCGATTTCTGTACAATGAAGGAGAAATTAGGAATTGGGTATGTGGAAATGGGTCACGTGAGTTGCACATTGTCCTAATTCCATTAGTTTTGGATGACAAATACCTCATGGGACCTTTTTTGTTAACAGAGCAAACCACAGACTCTTATTTGTTACTTTTTAAACCACATGGACTCTTTTTGTAAATGGACCAAAAAATAAGAATCTTCTGTGTAATTTACCCTACAACAAAATGCAATTTTAGTTATTTTTTCACTCCTAACTTATATATATATATATATATATATTTTTTTTTTGGCCTGAACTCCTAACTTTATACTAAGTGAATCTGACACAAGATAATAAAAAAAAATTGCATCATAGTTTTAGTATTTACATCTCATTTTTTTTATTTTTTATGTACCGTTTATTGTTAAAATTATTTATCAAATTTTTCATAATTATTATCATTAAATCAAGATAAATTATTTGGTCCCTGAATTTGTATTAAACTTTTCTTTGTCATTGAATTTGAGAGAGGAATCCAATCATTAATTATTGCGATTTTTTATAGGCTAAAACATATATTTTGGTTATTTAAAGACCCATTCATTGAATGGATACAAATTCATGAATCAAGTAATAGGTTTTTTTGAATTTCTATGTTATTTGTATTTTGGTCCCTTCAGTTCATTACATAAAACTACTTTGACCTCCATTATTTATATCTCCATTAACACAGATCTCAAGATATTACCATTACCATTAAAACCACAATCAAGCACTGAAATTCCATTCTATTAACCGCCTCTATACGAAATACAAGAACATTAGACATCAAGACAATTCAGATGCGAAATGCCCACCCGGTGGGACCTTCTCCATCTTTGACAAACCTAATACTAGATGAGGCTATAAGACTATGCATGTCATGAACAGTCATAAAGAAACATATATTGTTTAAAGAACAATTAAAGGCACCCATATATTTAACAACCCTGCAATTAATTTTGTGAATAGCGGAAATCTGTGAGACCACGGTATGCTTTCAGATTCTGTCATTTCACAACTTCCAGAATTAGCACTGTCAACCAATCATTATAACTCGACAAAAGTTGTTTTTACGACCTGCTAAGTATTGAGATGAGTTAAGAGTAATATATGCATTACTTAAGAAGTTACACAACTACCAAATATATTAGAGGCATAACATTGTTCAAATTAAAAGTAAAGATCGATGCTAAAGTATTGTCTACTTTAATAAACTAAGTTTGATGTCTTGGATAAAAATATTTCACGCCTCTGGGTGAATGGTATAGATCTAAAATAGTAGAGTGTATAGCTAAATTTTCCAATGACCAAGAAACGCATGCATATGGCATTTTCGGTAGCTAGCTAGGCTTTAAATATGATAAATTTATCAATCAATTTTCATATAATATATATGATCCGATCCACCCATTTTATCATATGAAAGTTGTAATTTTTATAATCAATCTCAAATCAGTTCACCGACCAAGGCACACAATTACATGCATGGAGAAAAATAATTCAGAATTCAGATTACTGATTGTCTTTGTTACTGCTAATTAATCAATATTAGACATGATCGATGATATGTATACAATTCTTGTATATCAGAGATTCCATTCATTGCATTTCCTCAAGAAAAGAAAATATGATTACAAAATATTATATATATTTTTATATATGTTTGGTTTGTTGGTAGTAAAAGCCACTCATGATGTTCTCTTTTCACTTTTGAACATGCATGGCTGAGAATAGGATATATATATTAATCTCAGCACCATAATTCTTTACTTGTAACTTTTCCACCCAATTTCTTGGGAAACAAACACAGTATCTTAATTTACAAGAAGAGTAGTATATATATAGTAATAGGGTCTATATATGTATCTTGAAAGAAGATACATATATAGGGAGGGGTTAGATTAGATGTCTCCATGTTCTATGTTATTATTACAAGCAAAGAATATATATATATATATATATATATACATACGTATATAGAATCCTTTTGTAGCCGACCACTTTGATTCGGTAGTTTTATTAATTCATTATATATATTAATCTTTGTTAAGGTATCAAGGTGTCACAATGTCAACATAGGAGCCTTTGTTCCATTTTATATATTTATGAAACATCCAAAAAAAAAATACTATAGAACTTTGTTTCTCTCTCTATCATGTACTTTAATTCAACATTACTATTTTATGAACAAGAAAACAGAAGTCAAAGTTTTGTTGTGTTGATGTTATTCATGTGAGGCTGTGAGCTAATTAAATCACCACATAAAATATTAAATTATATTGTTTACATAAAAAAAAAGTTAACAATCTTACACTTTAAATTCCCAAGTTATTTCTATTTTGATTTTGTATCTTAAACATAGTTTTTTTTATTAAAAAAAGAAGTTTAGGTGAGTCATTGGATCTTAAGAGCTCACTAAGACTAGAGCATCCCCTTCCGGCTCTGAGAGCCAATTCCTTGCCTAACTATCTTAATTATAGTTAATACTTTGTATTTAATTTAATTAAATATGATGTTTAAGCTTGAACTCTCTTTTAATGTATTAAAAACAAATTTTTTTGGGTATAATTACAGAAATCCTGTCATAATTAAGAATAAATTATTTAATATGAATATGTTGAATAAGACTTCAACACAAGGAATTTCTCTATACATATGAAATGTCCATTCCAACCACTCGTTAATCCGTTAATTTTTCAAGTTATATGATATAATATATATATATATATATATATGTGTGTGTGTGAGTGTGTGTGTGGAGCTTCCTTCAAGTCATGAATCCTGAGAGTGACAGTTGCTTCTGCAGCTAGCCACCTACAATATAATTAAGTTATTCAACTTTATATCAATGCTCTAGTATACATTTGTATTAATTTCTATTCTTGCTAAAATATATCTTAATCAAAATTTAAAGATAGATTCCGTCTATAAATAGTTATTGATAAGTCAATTTTAAAATGAGACATAATTATGCTATATATACGTTAATTTAAATTTATATATATGATAACTAGCCTTGTAATTATATTGTATGTGTTTCTCAATAGTTAGTTTGGTAGCGATCGCACAAAATAATAAAAAAATATATCAATCTAGTTTATATTTGCATTAAAAGGCCCTTTCTAATTTAAAGTTATAAAAGAATTGTAATTTGAACTAGTGTTGTTCAAACAAGATTGGACCGGACGGTCTAACCGTTGACTAGCCACTATAATGAGTTGGCTCGACCTAAAAAACTAAATTAATAGTTAGATCGAATTAGATTAAATTTAATCGACCAAATCAGCTAAACTGATGGTCTTATTGCTCACCATTTTTTTTAAGTTTCACATTTTAATTTCTAAATAAAAAAATTAATGAAATCATATATAAAACTCACGTAATTTATTTTATTTTATAAAAAATTTTGTATGATTTGCATAAAATTTATTACATTTAAAAACCTATCTAACTATATATATGTTATATATAGTCTTTATTTTATATTTTTCTATTCTTCTTATAAGTACTCTCTATTTCAATTTAACAAAAAAAATGTTGAACTATTAATTTCAGTTATGTGTCTATAATATTTATATTTTATATAAAAATAATTAATATTTATTATTTATTATATCATTTGGTTTGATCGATGGTTCAATTGGTACAAAGTGATTAAACCATGGACCGAATACTTATCCGAATCTTTAAATAATTACAACATTGGTTTGAACTTATGCGTGCACGCTGAATAATTCAAGTTAATTTAAGACGTTTTATTAAGATTTTTAATGAACTTTTACTTTTTGATCAACCTCAATGTTCAATGTTTAGTTTACATATGTGTCTAATCAATAACAAGATTAAACTAATAGAGTGCCTGCAGCCGACCATTATCGTTTAATATATAATTTCTTTTTTGGGTACATTTTAATATATTATTCATGTTTCTAAAAGGTCACAAAGTTGTCAACAATATTAGGCAGTCAGGAGATATATAATACACACACACACACACAATAAATAATAATAATAATTTGACTCCTTATTACACACCTTATCTTGATTCTAGGTGCTTGAAATTTATGGTATACTCATACTGAAAAGGTTAATTGAACTTTCTAAAATATTACTGGATCTACTCAATAAGCTAAGGTTATTACTGTTATAAGAGAATTTAAATATTAATTTTTATTATTTATTTGTTTATTATCGATATTTCTCCTCTCTCCCTGTTTCACTTAAACTTCTTTTTAAATTTATAACAGATCACTATACAATTGAAAAAAAATTGTATTAATGCTTGTATCAGTTGTCTTTCTTTATCTCATGTAACTTCAATTCCACCTTTTAAATTATAAATAACAAATTAAACAGATGTCAAGTTTGGTTTGTACATGTTGATGAAGTTCATGAATGCATGCGAGGCTAACCCACAATTAAATACAACAAAATGTTCATTTAACAACCTTAATAACAATGATGGATATAAGAATAGATAGGGGTCAGGACTAAGTTCTTTGGGTAGCCTTGGGTAGTACTTGAGTAGTAAATAGGCTACTCAATTAATCTAAATATTTGATAGATAAGTCTCATTTTGAAGCCTAAATCTTATTTTTATTTAATGAGTATTTAGTTATAGCCTTGAGCTCAAGTAGTCTTATGGACTACTTTGATGATAGAAATAAGGGATGAATAAGGCTCAGGGACTAAGTTTTTTGGGTAGTTTAGGGTAGTACTCGGGTAGTAAGTAGGCTACTCAATTAATCTCGGTAATTTGATGGATAGGTTTATTGTTAAGCCCAAATCTTATTTTTATTTAATAAGTATTTAGTTATATAGGCTTGGACTCAATTAGTTATATAAACTCATCTAGTTGTAAATCCTAATTTTATATAATGAAAAATCTTTGTTTTTTTTTTTATATGTAGGTCACACCATTCGAACCACGATATTTACTTGTATTCATCTCTTTCTCTCTTTTTTGTATTTTCATAACTTTGTTTGATCTATGAATGGTTATTGGGAGATACTTTAAATCTTAACACTCTTAAATATTCATAAATTTTATCTGACTTAAATATTGAGAATGCTTTATAGTTTATAGGAACCTCTTTTTGTGAATCATTTTATTCTTTTAGAGGCATCTCTTGTACAATTTCTCAAAAGTAGGTACGAAAACAAAATACCAACTTTTCATTCTTCAATTACTATTACTGTTATTTTGATCACCCCTACTAGTGAGTTTTAACTGTGGAATTGGGANAAAAAAAAAAAGTATTTCAATGACCATACATACTAATTTTTCATTGACCCCACAAGAGAGAATTTAATGTCTCAATCTCAATAAATTTAGAGTAAATTAATTATTTAAATATTATTTTAATTTAATTATTAAAAAAATATAGTTATACAGTTTAATCACCAAAAGATATAATTGAAATTAATTTAGTCCTTTGTTAAAAAATGATAACAAAAATTTGATAAAAAAATTAAATAAGATTCTCAGTTTTATTGACATTATTACACTTTACAGTGAATATTAAAAAAACATCAGTTGTCAAATTTAAATTACTATCTTAATAAAAATGATTTAATTGATTGTAATTTATTAATTTTAGAAACTTAATCTTATTTTAGCTTTTAGAAACTTAATTAATAATCATGTACACTCATAAGTCAATCTGTCAAATAGAAATGCCATTGAATATTTATAATTAATAGTTATTTACTTATTTAGCACATGGCAAGCTATAATTGGCCAAGCACAAAAAGGCACATAAAAAATTGGCAACAGCTCAAACATCCAACAGCACAAAAAGTCATTGCCCAAATAAAAAAAAACATAAAATAAAGGCAAAAAAGGTCATAGTTTCTTTTTTTTTTTTTTTGCCCAAAGCAAAAGGTCATTCATTCATTAGTTTAATTTGGTCCTTTGGTCTTAATAATAAGGCTTCAAACACTTTACAAATTGCAAATCACAATCAATCAAATCTCTTTCGTCAAAATAGCCGTTACATTCCTCCTTCTCATGGTCTCATAGACTCCCACTCACAAATCACAAAATTACATAATAGTACTATCATACTTCTTCCCTTTTCCTTTATCACCAAGCAATCTGTGTGTACGCTCCTCTATTTCTTCTTCTTCTTCGATAAAATTCTCTCTTCCCCATTTCTCCAATCCATTTATTTCTTCATCTCCCAAAATCTCCCAATATGCTTTCCTCTGTTTCAAAATCCGATCTTTCCATTTCTATTTCCACCCCATTACTCTCTGCCCCTTCATCTTCTTCTTCCTCTACCAGCAGCAATGGCGGCGACAACACCGACGACACCAGCACGAGCCCTCTTTTTTCCTCGAATCGATTTGAGTCTCAGGAATCGAAAAGATTCCATTTTTCTTCCATTCCTGTTTCTGGGTTTTCCTCGCACAGATCTCTCGCTGTTCTTTCTGGCCATGTCGGCTCTGTCTCTTGCTTGGCTTTATGCGGCGAGTTCATCCTAAGCGCTTCTCAAGGGAAAGACATCATCGTATGGCAGCAGCCAGATTTGAGGGTTTTCACGAAGTTCGGACAAGGCGATGGATCTGTGAAAGCCCTTGTCTCTGTTGGCGACAAGGTTTTCACGGCGCATCAAGATAGCAGAATCAGGGTTTGGAAGGTTTCTAGAAGCTCCGAGAATGTGTTCAGGCTTGTGGATTCGTTGCCAACAACGAAAGACTATTTGGGGAAGTTCATGAAACAGAGTAATTATGTGCAAACTCGAAGGCATCACAAGAAGTTATGGATAGAGCATGCTGACAGCATCTCATGCTTGACAATCTGTAATGGGTTGATCTATTCTGGGTCATGGGATAAGACCCTTAAGGTATGGAGGATTTCAGATTTGAAGTGTTTGGAATCCATTAAAGCTCATGAAGATGCAATCAATGGGCTTGTTTCTTGTAAAGGGGTTGTGTATTCTTCTTCTGCAGATGGAAAGATCAAAGCTTGGAGCAAAGGGAAGGACACAACCACACATTCTTTAAAAGGGATTTTAGAGGGTCATAAGGATGTGTCATTCAATTCTGTGGTTGTATCTGAAGATGGGATTTGGGTATATGGAGGAGGATCAGATGGGTATGTAATGGGGTGGGAGAGAAAGATTAGTAATAATAATAGTGATTATAATGGTAAGTTTTGGACGATGGTTTCTGAAACTAAGGCACACCCAATGGCTGTTTTGTGTATGTGTATTGTGGGTGAGTTTTTGTGTAGTGGGTCAGCAGATAAGAGTATTGTTGTATGGAAAAGAGAGGCTTTTGGGAGAATTTGTAAAGTTGGGATCATAAATGGTCATGAAGGACCTGTGAAGTGCTTGCAGGCTTCTTGTAGTAGAATTGGAGGTGGGTTTTTGCTGTATAGTGGAAGCCTTGATAAAAGCTTGAGGGTTTGGTGGGTTCCAAATTACACTGATGAAATAGAAGATGATGTCTCTGAAACACCATCACAACCAAGCTTGATCAACAAATCCATGATCTCTTGCCAATAAGTGTTGTTGACTCAATTGGTAGGTTGATTATATTGAAGAGTTTTTGGTTCAGTTTCTGCTTATGAATATGATGTTTTGTTGGTAAAATTTTTAAGGTTGGGTCATGAAGCACCAGATCCATTTTTAACTATGTCTGATGTGCTTCCTTCTATTTGGGTTTTGTCTATGGTTGGAGATACACACTGTAGAGCAACTTCAAGATAGGTACACCAAAGAGAAGGCAAAAGTTTAATTTTTTACTTTTCTTGTTCTGGTTTTTGTTGTGTCTTGAAATGGCACTTCTGGATTTTTTCCCCCTCTATGTGTTGGTATTTATGATATTTTGTAGGGTGCAATCTGGGTTTTTTTTTTTAAAGGTACAGAAATAGGAGGGAAATAGCAAAGTGGTGTGATGATACATTTTTTTTAAAGAAATTTAAGTGTATTCTATATTTTTCTTGTAATTGTTGTAATTATGCCTTTGAAGGATTCAATTGATGGAAATAAGAAGTTTATTATATGTTTTCGGTTGCATGATTGTGCTACATCCATTTGTAGTTAGCAGAACACGGCCCTGAACATGACACATTGCTACCCCACAAGCATTGAAAAGAATATACTATGTTTCTACAAACATCATTAAAGCTCTTCACCAACCAAAACAAATTAAAAATTAAACAAAAACCCATGTTTCTATATGAAACAAAGATTCTTCCAACAAACAATTCTGTAGTATTTTAAGCTAAGGAATCTTGTCCTCTTTTATAGGATAACCTCATAACTCCTTGATTTCTGCTTGCTATTGTTTGGTAGTAGAATATGAATTCCATTATGATTGTATGCATTAATGGGCAAATAAGGTCAAAACAAGAAGATATACCATTTGGGATAAAAGCCAAAAGAGACTAGAAGGATTGATAAATTAGTTAAAGCCTTAAAGGATAGAATGTTCTGATTGTTGCAGACTTACAAATTAGTTGAGGACTACAAAGAAAAAGAGTGTTAATGGATTAAGGGTATAATTAGAAGTCATGGAGAGGGAAGCAAAGGCATCTAAAAAGAAGGGAAGGAAGAGAAGAATATGAAAGAATAAAAGGGGAAAATTTTATCATTATTAATATTGTTCCAATTATTTTAAAATTACATCATGTTAGTCCTAACCTTATCTTTGTCTAGGGGTAAGAGAATATTAGCAAAATTGATCATTAAGACTATTCTTTTCAGATTGTGATATATAACTCATCTATTAAGGCAAACATTTGATAGAAAATACTCATAGATTAAAATGTTGTGTTTTTTTTTTTGGCCAACATTAAAATGTTGTGTTTGGTGAGAATTCAACCTCTCAAGAGGAAAACTTAAGCTCCATTATCAGTAAACTCCTTTAAAAAGAACAATAAAAATATGTAAGATAAAAGAACACACAAGAACTGCTTTTTGAGAGGTTGAATTCTTAACAACTCACCCCAATTTAAAATAAAAATCATATCATACACTCAATTTTCTCATTGGAAATGCTAATCATAAATAAACTAGACCAACATATTAAATTACACTTCATATTTAAATATCAAGTTTAAATAAATAACAATATTTAAAAAAGAAAAAACTAGATCAATAGGTAATTAGTGCTCAAACTTATTATCCTTTTTCAATCCATTGATTTGTATAACATCAAGTTACAATATATATAAAAAAAAAACTTAAACGTTAAAAGGAGAAGTCTTTACAAAATTTTATATTAAAAGTTCAAATTAACAAAAGTGATGCTAAAGTCCATTTGGTACAAAGAAACTGAAAGGAGCTATACATTATTAACTTATTATTATTTTAGTGAAGGACCACACAGAAGAAAAAGTCTTGAAACAAAGGTAAACTGTTCCTTTAAATTATGTATAAAGCCACCAATACCATTCACTATTCAAATTCTACAACCTAATTCCTTTTCCTCTTTTATAGCTGTATATAATTATATATCTTTGTTTTGTATCCTGGAATTGGACCACAAAGAAAAGTACCTCTAATGTATGTTCAATTAGTGCAAATGAACCAAACTATGATTTAAAGTCTAAATCTACCTTTTTCATTTTTTTAAAGTTATAATCTATGACCATTTGGGTTTGGTTTGGCTAATTAAGAAAGGATGCAGCCAACCAGAGCAACCTTAAATGGAATGGAAGGATCATTCTTTTCTGTTTTTCATTTTTCTCTAATTTGTAATTTGAAGTAATCGAATAGTTGGAGGAATTTGGATCCTATAGTGTCACTACAGTGTGACGCATACACTTCCTCTATCTAATTGTTATTTTTTTCTCTCTGCATTATACTCTATCTAAATGTTATTTTTTTCTCTTTGCATTACACTGTAATTTGATTATAGAAAATTCATATATGAGTTGGAGTGCTTGACGAAAAGTAATAATTTTTAAACATTAGATAGGCTGGTGTTCCTGAAGAATTGCACTTTTGGGATTAGACTTAATTAAGAGTCAGATTTTGGAAACTAGTGACACAAACTCATTAAAAACATGTTTCAACGTCAAACTTTGAATGAAGTGGAACAGTCACAAACATACATAGCATTAACGAGGGACTACTCAAAAGGTGGAGTAGATTATATATTTATTAGTTCACTTCTAGAATCATTTTGATATATTCAGAGGCTGTTTGTTTGGTAAGTTTCACTGGTTTACTCGTTGAGAATTGATAGCTATAATATTCAAAAGGACATTATTATTTTGGTCCTCAATCTATGGGTAAATTTTATTCTGGTCCTCAAACTTTCGCATTTATTCTATTTTAGTCCCCACAATGTGATTTCATATGATTTTTACCATTAATGACTTAATTCTAATTTGAATAATTGAAATTGATCATCTCTCTCTCATGTGTCATAATAAGTGAATTGACACGAAGAGAAAGAAAAATTTTCATTCTTAATCATAAATTGATCTTCAATTTGTTATGACACATGAGAGAGAAATAATTATCTCAAATGTCCAAGTTACAAATACTAGAAAAAATTGGACGAAATGAAAGTTAACAAAAATGAGAGTTGAAAGATCAAAACAAAAAAAAAAATAATTTCATAACTAAAATGAAACTTATCTTTCAAAATAAGCAAATCAGTTTTGCTCATACGAAAGGCACAATGTTTTAACCTTTTTACTTTATTCACATGACTACGATGACATCAGCACAAAGAACAAGGCAAAAATGCATTTATCATTACAAACTTTGGGAAAGTCTAATATTCGTCTTCAACATTTTTCTTTTTAAATATCAGTTATACCATTGAACTTTCACAACTATAACTTTATCAATGTAAATAAAAATAAATGATCCTGATTGTATTTTACCTACTAGATATATATACTAAGATTGCATGTATAAATTTCGCCAAATTTCTGTTTCTTTCTTTATTCATCATCATTTAGCTTAATAATCAAAGTTTCGGAGTTTTAGTAACAGAAATATATGCTCAATGTTAAGTTTAGTGCTGGACATAAATAAAATTCTTTATTTCTTTAATAAAAGTTTGCTAATAAAATATGTTACGTGTGACAATTTTTGTACGTAATCAATCTTAATAGAAAGATAATATTAAATACACTTATTTCATGACCAATTATAGAAGAGAACATAAATCAAACTTATGATTATGACTATAGGATATTCAAGTGTTACATCTGTTGTATATGGCCTAGGACTCTAAGGTTCCAATTTTTAAGTACCAGATTCACAGATTGAAAAATACAAACATCTCTCAACTCGACAAGGGGTTTCAAACAGAATCAATCACTCATCAGTCAGAAAGAAAACTGCAAGAAACAAAACTCAGCATCGATTAAACAGACTGATTAATAACATCAGAAGTTAGAACCCCATCTCTTGCAAACCCTATAATATGCAGCATTCTTTATGAGCCTATTACAACAGTAAAGCACTAGAAAACATCCCTTGATATTCCTTAAGAACTTTTTTTCCCTTCAAGATAAATTAAAAATCTAATAACACTAGAGCTAGACAGGTTGTTAAATAATTCATTTACATTCTTCTACTACATGTACTACAACACTGATCACAAAGTATCAATCCATTCTTCCAGGGAAGTAGCTTCACACCTGTTTGTAAAAAAGGACATATGCCTGATCATGTAACACCTTATTAGCTCCAATGGCGAAGACAGATGCGTCGTCGAATCGTAGCCATCGACCATTGGGGTATCGAGCATCGGCAGTGTAGTGCCCCTTTGAAGGCTCCCTTCCATGGTGAGTTATTGTAGCAACAAGCTCGTATTTTCGACCCTGCAGATGCATCAATTCAATAAACTAATTTCCACTCTTCCAATTATGGGTATGATTCGGGTGAGAAATAGATACCAAATAGCAGTATAAAGGCCATATATTGCTTTATTTTGGCTCCCTAATAGAATTCGTAATTTTCCTGGTGAAAAGTGTAAAGTTCAGACAATAATATAAGGAAGCTGAAGTTTCTTTCAAAATTCATCAAGGTAAAGTTTGGTATTTATTTTAAGAATCTTTATTTCTCTGCGCCTAGAAACCTATTTATTAGATGTTTGGATGTAACAAATATGAAAATTTAAGCCTTATGTTTTATGTACTAACCTTAAAAGCACAACTAAATAAAAAAAAAAACTATTCTGCAGAAATATTTTCATGGAGCCTGAAGTAATTAATTTCATTGTTATTGAGTGGAGAAATATCTCCACACTACATAAAGGAAAACACTGTTACCTCATATGGCAAAAACACAAAATAATTTAGCTTCTCATTCATATTTTGTTGTTTGTAATCAGGAACCATTTTGGGTGTAAAGGGGAGAGCAGAGCAGTCTCTCGAGGAAAATTACTTGAGATATATGCAGTAATGCACTAGAGAACTAGCTATCAATTCATATTTGTGAGTTTCTAGTTGTACTGTACAGAAAATTACTTGAGAGATATGCACTAGAAGCTATCCAATCATAACCTGTGATTAAGTGATTCTACTTAGACCCTTTTGGAAATCAAAAAGCAGTCTCCCAAATTGTTATGTCATGTAAAGATAATCTTAAGAATTAATAATCTTGAAATAAGAGAAACAAAATTCAAAACAAAAGAGGAACAGGAAGAAGGAAATATCGAAACCTTGACAGCGGCAAAGTATTTACATATCCTTCACAAAACAGAAATGCATCCCACAGAAAAGTATTAATGAACAAGAGAAATAAGAAAGAGTTGGCAAAGTTAGCCATCATGATCCCTGAAATAACTGACGAGTTAAGTAAAAAAGAGAGGGAATGAGATTAAGAGAAATATTGCATTACCTCAGCAGATGGTGAAACAAGCAAATCACGACCCAACACAAACTCAAGAGGAAAATGAACTGGCTTATGCAGCTTAGTGCTTCCCTGACTTCCATAACCAAAACGCATTAGGTGCAATATCATGATCTTTGGAAGTTTCTCTATCTGTAGAGACTTTCTTGCAGTAACAATGCCAGCCTGAAAGAAATTCATAATTGTTAAAAATAATAATTACAGCAGAAAGCAATTATCTGACCCAACAGAAGGCCATGACGCCAGTATTGTTGGACAAATGCCACCTTCATAAGGAGGACCAGCAAGGGCCAAAAAGTTAAACAACCAGAGTTTTTATCCTCAGCAGAAAAATCATTATACTAATGAAAAGTGCACAAAACCCAAAAAGAGACACTATTATGCTCAAATGAGAGTTCATGAAAGAAGAGACTAAATAAGCAGGCACAATTCAAAGGCGTTGATTCACCCTTCAGAAAAGATAGACATGGAAAAATAAAATCTTCATATACAGTGTACATGGAACTGTGAATTGACATGGACAGAGAGTAATGAATATAGCTCCTGAGGTTTCTTCATATAATACCCAATTCATCCTTCTCTAAAAAATAAATACAAAAATGATATTATAGATATAGTACAAGTCCCTAACAGACAAAAGAGGAAGACAGAATCCAAAATGATAATGTATTGACTTAACAGATGCCATATCTCAGAAAGTAAAAGTCTTATACATGGATAATAAAAAGGAGTTCCATACCTTCCCAGTATGTGATGTTCGGAAACCTTCAAGAGTTTCTGGCACAGAAAACAAGTGAAGTGCATCCTCAATGGTGTTAACAACATCAGGAAAAATGTCAAGGTGCAGCAAGAAATATGGTTGTATGGTGGCAGAAGGTGGATTTCCTGAACAATAGACATATAAAATAACTCAAGAATAAGAGATACAATTCATTTTCCTCTTACTTTTTCTTCATGTAAGTTTTGATGTCAACAGCAGGGGAGAATGTGGTTTAAAACTTTGGAGTCCTATTATTAGAGAGAATTGGTTGCATATCAGGCCACTGGCAAGAGCAAAAAGAAATATTAGACAGCCAAAATGCAGAGTTACCGAACATACAATATGATGCAGCATGCAAACTAGAAAATTTAGATTTTCCTTTCAGACATCCTTTGAGCAAAATTCAACAGAAAAAATCCAAGCAGTTGAAGACATGTATGTTCATTATATACTAGCATCCACTTACTGTTCATATGAATTCCTCTAAAAATTTTCAAAAAGATCAAACTTTGAGCTATGAAATTTAAAAAATCATAAATAAATAAAAATGATAGTTCTGTTGAAAAAAAATTATGCCTTCAAATGTTTATTTATCATTTTTTTAAAAAAAAAAAAATACTTGCAAGATATTTCCTACCTTTAGCCCTCACCAAACTTTTTAATTGCCCTCCAAAAATATGACTTAGCTCTGAAGGAAGAAAGCTCTGAGTCCTCGTGACAGCAGACTTGTTCTTCTTTCCCACTGTCTCCCACTCATCATCTTCCACAGAACATACTAAAGATGACTTGCCCCCATTAGTACTTGAAGATTTCCCTTCAAGCTTTAGCAATTCATCATGCATTTGATCCATTACAAAGCTCAGAAACTCCTGAGCATCCTCCTGCCTGAAAGGAGGGTGCCAAAACCAATTATATGATTTATCACATGTTACAAAAATTAATGTCATGCTCAGCCACGTGGTTTTCACAAGTCTAAATTACAAAAGAATCACCTAGGTATATTCTAAAATATTGGGAAAAAAACTAAACCCAGATGAATTTGAGATATATAATACCAAAACATATAAAAGAATTGAAGATCACACATATAAAGGAGGACTAGGAATGTTAAAAAGGAAAAGTATTGAGTATAGGATTTCTACATGTATCTCTCTAGGGAAAACATTACAAAACAAGTCTTCTCCGGGCTTGAAAAAGTCCTACTCTCAACACACAGATTGTAGCCAAGATGTGTTAAACAGCCACTTTCATGCTGTGAAAAATTTTAAGGTAGTTTACCTGACACAATCAGCTGCAATTCTAACTATCGCTTCAGTAATATAACTCAAGTTGTAGACATGGCCAAAAGGGAAACACTAAAGAACTTGCGTGGGAAACAATTTTATGAAGAAAAGAAGAACAAAAGATATGTAAAAACCAATTCTAACCAACCTTGGTCTTCCTGATATGCTATTTGGCACATCTGGTGTAAAGTTTTTCAGAACTCCTTCAAACATGACAGGGTAAAGCGGTTTTCCCGTCTCAAGAGTGGCCAGATCACTCTTCTTCAAATTGGTGCTACTTGGCAACTCAAACTGAGCTATAAACTCAGCAAATGCAGTTAATGTTGGATAGCCAACCTAATAAAGAGTGAACACAGAAAAGAGGCCACAGTCTAATTAGCACTAGGCGTCATAAAAAATCAATTAAAGTATACTCCTTTATTTTCCTCCTATACTAAGGATGTCAAGTAAGAACACAATGCCATATTGAAGTAAGTCCAATAATTTTAGTGTCTAATATCATTAGCTGATGTTGTTAGGAGATAATAATAAAACTATTCATGAGTCCTTATGTAACAGATTAAGCTAAGGAATAATGATACTAACCTTAGGAATCTCATGAGTTCTTAATTCCTGCAGAAGCTGAACAAAAGGAGCACAAGACAAGAGGGCTTGAACGGTTGCATTTAGAAAGCATAAATTGCCAGAGTTGATAAGGCCTCGAGGCAGGAGGTCTTTAAGAAGTGAAACATGCCCATTTGATGCCTTTTTGGAGTCTTGACCAAGACCCCCATTTTTGTTCACATGATTCAGGTTTTCATTCTCAGAACCATCCAGTTTCAAATTTGCAAATTGATTCAAGGAGCCATCTACATCATCAGGTGTAGAATAAGACACATTATCTTTAACTTCTTTTTCATTAATAATATTTGAGGGACCAAAGGAGGGATCAGCAAAGCTTCTATTCCCTTTTATAGCTCCTGACACAGAAGATAAATTATCACGGACAATGTCAACACCGTTCACTCCCGTGCATTTGTGAGAATCAGAGGAAATAATACTATCAGGTGCTTTTTGTGATACTGCAGGTAAATTATCACTGACTATGTTAACTTCGTTCACACCATAGGATTTATGAGAACCAGAGGAAGGAGCCCCGTCTGGGGCTTTTGGTGAATTAAGCGACTTGCTGGATTCACTAATAATACCAACTGAAGATCCTCCAGTAGCGTAATTTAGAGAACCAAATTGCAGCTGTTTCTTCGGTACAGGGGTTTTGTTTCCCCCAGAGGTCTGCTTTAGAAGCAATGATCTGGTTTCATCTTCAGAGAATGATCCAAATAATAACACCTTCTAAGCAAGACAATCCCAAAAACCCAGAAAATAATTAATATTGGCAACAGTGATAAGTTTGAAAACCAAATTTATATGGAACATATGACCATAAAACAATATAACACGAAAATTAAAACACTAATAATAATTCACGCTGAAACAGATTGAAAAGGAACAGAATACTATACGACCACACATTTGTGTAAGGTACAGTAACCAAACAAAATAACAAATCAATCTTTCTCCATTCGTCAAAATCATCATAAATACCTCATAACTTACATCAACAACTGAAAATGAAGAAACCAAAAAAAAAATACACCAAGGAACATCCGATAATCAAAATAGAAACTACCAACATCATGATATGCACGTTTTGAAGCCTTTCACAGTAGACGACAAAAAACAGCTAATATGAACACATCCTTCACTACAGAAATTACTAGCCAGAAGATCTCTTCAATAATGTAACAGCAGTGATATCTCCAAAGTCAAATTACAAAATTAAGACTCTATTTCTCTCAGCTAACGAAAATAGAATGTGAATTTCCAAATCATGCCAGTCAAGAATACTTATTAAGAAATGAGAAAGTCTTACCTTAGGATCACTCATGTTGCTCAGGAGACCGAACTTTGCAAACCCGGAACTGGAAGCCTCAAATTGAATATTAATTTCCCAGAGAAAGAAACAAGAGAAGGGTTTCGCATAAAGAAGGAATCGAAATCAGAAAGTAGGGTTTTGGGGGACCCTGGGGTAGCAGAGGAGAGAGAAACGGTAATTGAAGACATGAAAGGGGAAAAGGGCGAGCTGGGTTTGGAGAGAGAGAGCATTTAACAGAGAAACTCTCTCCTTTTGAGCCTTAGAACCAAGACGTAGCATCGACAGAACAGAGAGAAGAAGAAGAAGAAGAAAAAGAAGAGAGAGAAAGAGAGAAAAAGAGAGAGAGAGAGAGAGAGAGAGAGAGAAGAGAAAGACGAAAGAGAGTCGGTTTTAGGGTTACGTGAAGGAGCTTGTCTTCTTCTTCAGCAATCAGCTTAGCAGTGGCTCACTGGCTCACTCGCATCAGCCTGCTCTTTTTGGCTTCGTTCGCTACAGCGTTCAATTTTATTGGCTAGACGACGACAAAAATAAATAAATAAATGGCCAAAACCTCAAATTGGTCCTTTATATTTTATTTAATTCAAATTAATCCACGTAACTAATTTTACATGTCATTATAATTTCTTGCCTAATTCAACCAAAAAAAATTCTTGCCTAAAATCAAACTTATCAAACCAATTTAAAATTCACGCCATATGAAGGGGTGTATTTGTGGCAAATAATGAATTAATTATAGAGTACTTAAAATAAGTACTATTTTAGGATTTTTTTATTTGTGAATATCTTTTTTTTTTTTTATAGACAAACGACAACAAAGAAAAGCTAGCCTAAAGCATCACGAGGCAAACATAAGCCTCTACAATCATTAGCTAACAGACTACTACAATTGTTGATAACATTGTGAAATTCATGTAAGTCGTGAGGAAGATCATGCCCCATGATTGGCCAACCAGTGTATGTTGCAGCTAAAATTCAGGAACGAAGTTATGAGCCAAAGAACGGATCTGCATGATTATGTTGCTACAAGTATGAGTCTTAGGAACACCTTTAGTCACAAGGCAATCTTCATGGCATCAAGTATAGCCATTAGCTCCGCCATAGTGATAGTTGAGATACCTAGATTATGTGAAAGATTAGCTATCATCCAATCTTGTAAGTCACCAAAGAAAGCTGCATGATGATCAACATCTATCAATTCTTTCCAGAAACTAGAAGCCAAGGTGCAATCTCTCAAGCAACGAAGCACAGTTTCTTCCATTTGACATCCCATGGGACAAGCATCGCTCAACATGATATGCCTTCTATAGAGACTACTCATTGTGGATAGGCGATTACACTTTTGTGAATATCTTTTAAGTTGGAGAAAATACACATATAATTATAAATCATGTTTTAATTTATTAAAAAATTGATTTATACTATTTGTAAAAAATAAGATTTCTCAAAAGAAAATCAAATTAACAAAATTAAAATTTGAAAAATGTTTATTTATTTATTTCTACTAAAATAAATAATAGAAACTAGTCATTAAAAAACTTGACTTGCTTGATTATGTGATTATTTGAGGGTGACGGTCAAGATTACATTTTGGCATGTTTGCAAAAAAAAAAAAAAAGAAAGAAAGAAAGATAGAAAAAGACTACATTTTAATTCTTCATAGATATTAGATAGAGTGACTTTCAAGCAAGTCTTATTTTAAAGATCATTACTATCAAATTCTTCCCTTATAAATAGAACTCATTTCAATGTTACCCTCATATCCAAATTTCTTGAGTAAATCAACATATACTCAAATTTTTATTATTTTAATCGAACCATCAAATCAAATTATCAAATTATAAGATAAAATCAGAGCTTGAAGGTGACATTACAACAAATATCATCTTTAAAGGACTTAGGAAGTATAATATTAAAATAAAAATTAATCTGTAGTTGGAGGGTTAAATCATATTTTTCCCTTTAAATCGAGAAAAAGATTAAAGTGTAAATTTTGTCTCGTATCTTTTGCTCAGTTTTTAATTTGGTCTTATATTTTTTTTGTTGCAGATTTGATCTCATATTTTTAAGTTAGTTCCCAATTTGATCCCATATTTTTTTGTTGCAAATTTGGTCCCATATTTATGAGTCAATTAAAGAATTAGTCCTATATTTATAAGTCAGATGCATAATTAGTCTCATATCTTTACAAAAGCGGTTGATCCTCTTGCAAAGATATGAGATCAAGTTAGAATCTTTTGCAAATATATGAGACTAAAAGTGTAAAAAAAAAATATACAGGACCAAATTGAAAAATTAGAAAAAGTTATGGGACTAAATTTACACTTTTACCTAAAGAAAAATATGGAAATGAAAAAAAAGAAAGAAAGAGATCAACACTCAAGCAAGAAGGAGAGAGAGAGAGAGAAGTGTGAGAGTGGCTGTATCCTTAGCTTCATTTCAAAGTTGAAGTCTTTTTTACTCATTGGCTTTGCTCTCACTCTCTCCCTGTGAATGCGCGTGAGAGTCCACCATTCATCGCCATGCCCACCTACCAACTCCACGCGCCTCTTCGCTCCGCCCCTTCATCTTCATCTTCTTCTTCCTCTCAATCTTTCACCTCAAAGATTGTCCTTCTCCTCACTCTTCTTCCCGTATCCTTGGCCGCCATTGCCTTCGTTCTTCAATGGCGTGGCGGCATCAACGATCCCACCACTCTCTTGACTCCTCCTGGTTCCCTTCACTTCCCTGGCATGGACCCATCTCCTCTTTCCTCCGTTTCTCACTCCCATTCTTCCGATTGCGTCAATCTTGGTCGCAGCTCGTCGCCTTCCTTCCCCTATTATAGCAACTGGAACTTCGATTATGGAGCTAATTTGAAGCCCAAGGTTTGTTGTTGAGTTTTAATGTGGACTTTGAGATGGATATGCTTCTTTTTTTTTTTTATTGGTTTTGGGTTTTGCTGATTGAATTTGAGGATGTGGGGTGATGTCAAATTTGATTTCAGCAATTTGGTTCACGGTTATTCCTATCAAGTTCTGCTTGTACTTGTGGATAAGGTCACCTGAAATGTAATTTCAGGTTTCTCTTTGGAGAAATAGATCAATGGAAGTCTAATTATTCCTGATCCATTTTTTAGGCTTGGATTTAATTAGATGAAGATCATTAATGTTTTAGTCTGGAAAAATTATGATTTGAGTATTTAATAGATGGATCACTCTTCACTGAGATGTTGAAAGTTAGAAAGATAGGTTAATGGTTGCAATTGTATTTTTAAGTTCAAATAGAAGGAATGGTTGATCTTGATCTAGCTGGTGGAGAACATTTCCAGTGATATTTGTTTGCTGAATTATTAGTTAGTTGAGTTAATTTGGGATTTGAGTTGGTGCAATTGATGATAAATATAAAGGATTGTATGTATATATGTACATAACTACATCCTATTGACCTATTGTTGTTATATACAAACAATTTTATCTTCAAAATTTAGAAATTTGGCTGGAATGTTGTCGTTGATTTGATTTATCTTGAATTTTCATCTCCATTGTAGATCTGTGTTACAGCCAGTACTGCAGCAGGGCTAGATCAGATTCTACCTTGGATGTTTTACCACAAAGTTATGGGAGTGACAAACTTTTTTTTGTTTGTGGAGGGGAAGGCTGCATCTCCTGAAGTATCAAAGGTCCTAGAATCTATTCCTGTAAGTTGACAAATCTTGTGATCTATTCTTTTGCGTTCAGGATCTTCTTGCTTTTATTTGTTTTTCTCTCCACTCTTCTGGCTCCCAATAATATTACTTTACTTCGGTTTATTTTGTTTAATTAGGGTGTAAAAGTTATATATAGAACAAGAGAGCTGGAAGAACAACAGGCTAAAAGGTTAAACTATTCTTTTTTTCTTTTTGACTTAATTTACAATGTTCTCTAGATTTTCTCAATTTGCAGTTAGATATGTAGGATGCTCTCCAGCATTTTATATTGACATTCTGTCTTCATATAGTTTGATTCAAAATATCTATATTGTATTTTTTTCATGTATGTTGCCATAAAATTTTACATATTTCTTTCCAGGATTATTCAACATCTTCTCCTTATCTTCTTCAGGATATTTAGAATTGCTATACTAATTCTTCAATTCTTGTGTTGTTGATTGTATCAGCCGGATTTGGAATGAAACTTGGTTGTCAGGTTTCTTTTATAAACCATGCAATTATGAACTATTTGTGAAGCAATCCCTCAATATGGAGATGGCTATTGTCATGGCAAGGGTATGACTGACCAGTCTTACTTTTTGCATAATTACTAATTACTAATTACTAATTTTTCTTGTTTTTTCTTAGTGGTTGGGTCATGGGTGTCTTATTTGTTTGATTGTTACTCTTTCTTGCTTATTGAAACATTAGGATGCTGGCATGGACTGGATTCTTCATCTTGATACTGATGAGCTAATACATCCAGCTGGTGCACGTGAATATTCTTTGAGACAGTTGCTTCTTGATATTCCAGGAAATGTTGACATGGTCATATTTCCAAACTATGTGAGTAGAACCTTTAGATCTTAATTTCTGTTGTTCTTATGTTGGAATTTCATATGGAATTTATTAAGAGATGGTTAAAATGCCAGCTTTATTTTTGTAACTAAAGATGATATCTTCGTGGTTTAGGAAAGTAGTGTTGAGCGAGATGATATCAAAGAACCATTTAGTGAGGTAAGTCCCACATTTTACATTTTCCTTGCTGAATATTTGTTTAACTTAGTTCACCTTCATTTACAAGGCACTGGATTAAAAAATTTAATGTTGCTATTATATCATATCAGGAACTTTCGTATATTTGTAATTTGTAAATTGTAAATTTCTCAATTCATGCTATGTCTTCAATTAGTTTTGCTGATAATTTGTAATAAACAGTTAATAGAGAGAAAGCACTAGTTTCTCTGTTTTAGTTGGTCAGAGCTGCTATAATCTGTAATTACATAATTGTTTAACAGGATTAAGTTGGATTCAACCTAAAGATCTGTGTTAAATATTGTAAATTTATAACATCATCCTTTATTTATTTATGTTGATTTATTTCCAAAAGTTTTTTCCTGTCTCATCCGCTCTTACTTAGATGTGATAGAGGCCCATTTACTACAGAGAAAATTTAGAGAGTGATGTTTTGTTTGTCTATTATGCACATAGCTGCATTTCTGTACATGTGTTACACTCTGGCTGATTTTGTAGAACTTTGCTGTTATTCAGTTCTATCTTGAAAGGGGCATGTTCTGTCGTTGAGAGCATTTTTATGAATTATTATTGTATTGTTATTTATTTTTAAATTTCAATTTTCTCCTGACTGTGGAAGCAGATATCAATGTTTAAGAGGAATTATGACCACCTTCCAAAAGATACATACTTCAGCATGTACAAAGATTCTACCCGTGGTAATCCAAACTACTTCCTGACTTATGGGAATGGAAAGTCAGCTGCTCGAATACAAGATCATCTTCGACCTAATGGTGCACACAGATGGCACAATTATATGAAAACCCCCAAGTACAATATTTATTTAGTTCACAAAGAACCTCTGTAAATTGTATACCTTGACTTCTTATTTTATTTTATTTTATTAATGCATGATAGATCTCCTTCTGAATTATGCTAGTGAAATCAAATTGGATGAGGCTGCTGTTTTGCATTACACATACGCAAAATTCTCAGACCTAACTTCTAGACGTGATCGCTGTGGCTGCAAACCTACAAAAGAAGATGTGAAAAGATGCTTCATGTTGGAATTTGACAGAGCTGTGAGTTCAGGATTTCTGTTTTATGTTATATATGCGTGTGCGTGTGCGTGTGTGTGTGTGTCTCTTATCCTTTTTTCACTGTCAGATGGTTTGCACTCCAGAAACTCAGTTTGTGTTTCCAGTGTATATTTTGTCACTTGGCTTTTTCATTCTAATTTTTCTTGGAGTTTCTTCCTTCTTTGTGGGTGATGATGGGTTTCCCTTGTTTGTTTTAGAATGACATTTTTTCTCTACAAGTATTTGGTCATGCTAAGCAGAGATTATTAATTGCAGGCATTTATCATTGCTTCAACTGGAACTGAAGAGGAAATGCTAAAGTGGTATGCTGAGTTCCAATTTTTCATCTTATTTATGGCTTATGTGCTTCTTGAGTTTTTTAACTGTCAAATCTTCCCAGTTCCACTATGAACTAATCTATGGAAGACATTTGCCCTTTCTAATTGTTCTAGGTACAATGAGCATGTTGTGTGGGGCGATAAAGACGTAAAGATGAAATTGCTAAGAAAGGGCATATTGACTCGCATATATACTCCCATGGTAAGTGTAGCTAACTATTGAAAAAGCTGGCTCGTATAATGGTAATTAAAGGTAGAATAAAAAGAAATGGCATGTAGAGAAGATGGCACACTCTCCTTGGAGAGAAAAAAGTGCAAAAGGTCCAATTTGGTTGCGAGAAAGCATTTGAATGAATACTTTTATTTTAGGGAAAACTACATCCACTCCCGTGATTTTTAGGAAAAATTCGCTTTCCCTTTAGTTTCAGTTTATAATTTCTCCATAAAGTAATCATTACAGATCCTCTATCATATGCAGCACAAATCATCAACAGGTCAATCAATTGCTTATAAAATCTTAAATTTCTGGAACTTGTGCAATTTTTTAAAATTATAACTTTTCTAATGCTTGATGGAGGAATGAGTATAATTTGAAACTAGTGGGGGTTAATGCGTATTTTCACAAATTTTGAGAGGTAATTTTAATGTCTTCCTCCTGCTTGCCTTTTTCTGTGACCACATGGCTTACTTAATTGAGTTGCCTCAGATGGAGCAATGACTCTGTTTGTTAGAGCAATAGTGCAAAAGACTAAATTTGGTGTCTGCTAATCATTTTTTCTATAAAAATATAGCATATTGATATTATAATTTAATTAGAGAACTTTATAACAAATACCTAACTTATCAGATTTTTTAAGTTATCATATAATTGCTGCCATTTTGAATTCCTTTTCTGATGTGTTTGCCTTTAGGCCATAATACAAGGTTTGAGGGAATCCGGGGTGTTCAGTTCTGTCATAGCATCTGCCTCAAAACTTTCCAAAGAAAAATTCTTGCTGTCAATTGATCGTAGCAATTCATCGAGAGCCGCTGCCTCTGAATCGCTTCCCTCTAGAAATGCTGGAAGAGTGAAGGAGCACCCATCAACTACAAGGAGGATCTTAGACATTGAATCTGCTGTATCTCATGATGGGGCTGTTCCACCAATGTCTCCCCCAGGAATAGAAGACGGTGACCTCGGTTCACACGCTTGATCAATCCCGCAGGATTCACTTTTAGGAAGAAACTTAGGTGCAATTTTTAAGGTTTGCTATCAGACTCTAATAGAATTATGACATGTGAAAGATTATTTTTCTAATGAATTACTAAAATAATGCAGAATTGTAAAAAAAAACACATTGTAATTTTATTAGAGAATATGAGAGCAAGTATTTGAAAATTTTTACCAAAGTAGTCTCTCCTTCATTCTCATCCTTCCCTTTAGGATGATGATCAGGAGGAAGAAGCAAGAACTTTGCAGCTTGTTATAGTTATATCTAAGCTTAATTCTATTGGTTATTGTAGCATTCGTGTGAGTGAGAAATAGTTCCATTTTTAGTGTTCTGTATAGAAACCAAAATGCCAATTTTAGTTCTTTTGAATTTTCAATGTTCTTTGTATTGATTCTAGATATTGAACTGATGAAATTGTGATTTCACAAGTTGTATTTGCATAAGATGACTTAACAGAACAATATATAGTACACGACAACATTACAAATAAATTTGGCATGGAGTTTACTAGGTGGATGATGAGAGACTTTTTTTCCCTTTTCAATCAATTTACTCTCTTTGGATAATTAACTTGAATTTTGGAGACTGAAATAGTTAATTTGAATTCTTTGAAGGAAGCAAATCTGTTTAAATCTTTATTATATTCTTTTGCATCTGCTGGACCCTCATTTGGCAATTTAAATCCATGTGTAAGCTAGTAGTAGAATCATGGACAATTATGTGGATTCTTCTACTTATTTGTGATATGATTTGTAGTTCTATTTAGCATCTCTACTTAGCCATGCATATTTCAAACTTCTAATAGAATGTGTACGTAACCTTATGTACTGGAAATATTTTTAATCTGATTATTTTGACAAACATCTTATGAATACTAGATGGCGATGAACGAAGCTATCATGGCAACAGATGAAGACGAGGATGAGGATGACACTGAAACTTATGTACAACAAGAACTTGTTACACTGAGATCTGGATCCTCTGTATTTTGCTCTTTGTATTTTTTTTTTTATATATTTTAGAGAGTTAAAGGAAGAGGTAGAGAGAAAAAATATGGGTCTCATATTTATTATTTTGTGGGGCTCACATGTTCTCTGTCTCTTCCTTTATCTCTTTAAAATGTATAGAAGATGCGACAATGAAAATGTAGACAATTCTCACAACAGACCAAAAAGAGAACCTTGAAGTTGCGTTCTGTATCCCTTATAGATTTTCAACGAGAGATGCTCTTGGATATTAGGTAAGCCTTTAGAATGAAGATTGCAGTACCAGAAGGAGAAGAGAAGGCAGTGTTGTTTTCTTATAGAGTCAAAACTTTGTTTGGGATAATGTAAAATAGGTCTTGTAGACATCATCTTCCCAACTCAAAAGGATTCAGATGTGAAAGGTTTATTCTTCATTGCTTATTAGAATATATAATTATAATTATATATTCCAGTCCAAACTAATAACTACTGAAAAGTTATTCAAAAGTGGTAGTAAAGCCATAAACTTAGCTTTTGTCAATTTGCAGCAAGTATATACCAGTAAAATTTGCCTTGTAAGCAACAACTTTCTCAAGATATGCACCATTAATGTATGAACNTTTCACGCAATTCACAGGGTTCAACAAGCAATCGATATTTCACGATCAAGGGTGTAGTACTCTTGGTAGTAGCGGTCCTTATATATCGTATTAACAATCGAAAGATGGTCGAAAGAAAAAATCTCTATTTGACAGGGCTTCTTCCTATACCTATGAATTCCATTGGACCCAGAAATGATACATTGGAAGAATCTTTTGAGTCTTCCAATATCAATAGGTTGATTGTTTCGCTCCTGTATCTTCCAAAAGGAAAAAAGATCTCTGAGAGCTCTTTCCTGGATCCGAAAGAGAGTACTTGGGTTCTCCCAATAACTAAAAAGTGTATCATGCCTGAATCTAACTGGGGTTCGCGGTGGTGGAGGAACTGGATCGGAAAAAAGAGGGATTCTAGTTGTAAGATATCTAATGAAACCGTCGCTGGAATTGAGATCTCATTCAAAGAGAAAGATATCAAATATCTGGAGTTTCTTTTTGTATATTATATGGATGATCCGATCCGCAAGGACCATGATTGGGAATTGTTTGATCGTCTTTCTCCGAGGAAGAGGCGAAACATAATCAACTTGAATTCGGGACAGCTATTCGAAATCTTAGTGAAAGACTGGATTTATTATCTCATGTTTGCTTTTCGTGAAAAAATACCAATTGAAGTGGAGGGTTTCTTCAAACAACAAGGAGCTGGGTCAACTATTCAATCAAATGATATTGAGCATGTTTCCCATCTCTTCTTGAGAAACAAGCGGGCTATTTCTTTGCAAAATTGTGCTCAATTTCATATGTGGCAATTCCGCCAAGATCTCTTCGTTAGTTGGGGGAAGAATCCGCACGAATCGGATTTTTTGAGGAACATATCGAGAGAGAATTGGATTTGGTTAGACAATGTGTGGTTGGTAAACAAGGATCGGTTTTTTAGCAAGGTACGGAATGTATCGTCAAATATTCAATATGATTCCACAAGATCTAGTTTCATTCAAGTAACGGATTCTAGCCAATTGAAAGGATCTTCTGATCAATCCAGAGATCATTTCGATTCCATTAGTAATGAGGATTCGGAATATCACACATTGATCAATCAAAGAGAGATTCAACAACTAAAAGAAAGATCGATTCTTTGTTGGGATCCCTCCTTTCTTCAAACGGAACGAACAGAGATAGAATCAGAGCGATTCCCTAAATGCCTTTCTGGATATTCCTCAATGTCCCGGCTATTCACGGAACGTGAGAAGCAGATGAATAATCATCTGCTTCCGGAAGAAATCGAAGAATTTCTTGGGAATCCTACAAGATCCATTCGTTCTTTTTTCTCTGAAAGATGGTCAGAACTTCATCTGGGTTCGAATCCTACTGAGAGGTCCACTAGAGATCAGAAATTGTTGAAGAAAGAACAAGATGTTTCTTTTGTTCTTTCCAGGCGATCGGAAAATAAAGAAATAGTTAATATATTCAAGATAATTATGTATTTACAAAATACCGTCTCAATTCATCCTATTTCATCAGATCCGGGATGTGATATGGTTCCGAAGGATGAACTGGACAGTTCCAATAAGATTTCATTCTTGAACAAAAATCCATTTTTTGATTTATTTCATCTATTCCATGACCGGGGATACACGTTACACCACGATTTTGAATCAGAAGAGAGATTTAATATAAAATTAGATCTATTCACTCTATCAATAATCGAGCCGGATCTGGTGTATCATAAGGGATTTGCCTTTTCTATTGATTCCTCCGGATCGGATCAAAAACAATTCTTGAATGAGGTATTCAACTCCAGGGATGAATCGAAAAAGAAATCTTTATTGGTTTTACCTCCTATTTTTTATGAAGAGAATGAATCTTTTTATCAAAGGATCAAAAAAAAAAATAGGTTCGGACCTCTTGCGGGAATGATTTGGAAGATCCAAAACCAAAAATGGTAGTATTTGCTAGCAACAACATAATGGAAGCAGTCAATCAATATAGATTGATCCGAAATCTGATTCAAATCCAATATAGCACCTATAGGTACATAAGAAATGTATTGAATCGATTCTTTTTAATGAGTCGATCCGATTCGTTCTTTTTTTCTCTAAAAGATGGTCAGAACTTCATCTGGGTTCGAATCCTACCAGAGGTCCACTAGAGATAAGAAATTGTTGAAGAAAGAACAAGACGTTTCTTTTGTTCTTTCCAGGCAATCGGAAAATAAAGAAATAATTAATATATTCAAGATAATTATGTATTTACAAAATACCGTCTCAATTCATCCTATTTCATCAGATTTGGGATGTGATATGGTTCCGAAGGATGAAGTGGACAGTTCCAATAAGATTTCATTCTTGAAAAATATAAATTACAAAATGTATTACTGAAAATTTTTCTTGAAATCCGAGAAAGACAATCCGGAAGCAAACATGTTATCAATAGCATAAGATGTTGAGGGCTTCGTGTTATCTTCGTACATTGGCAGGTTCATGTTAGCTTCATATGGCGTTGACATGTTAGCATATGACATTGAGTTTATGTTAGCTCCATATGGCGTTGCATTGTTAGCATATGACATTAAGTTCATGTTAGCTCCATATGGCGTTGCATTGTTAGCTTATGACATTGAGTCCATGTTAGCTCCATATGGCGTTACATTGTTAGCATATGACATTGAGTTCATGTTAGCTCAATATGGCGTTGCATTGTTAGCATATGACATTGAGTCCATGTTAGCTCCATATGGTGTTGCATTGTTAGCATATGACATTGAGTTCATGTTAGCTCCATATGGCGTTGCATTGTTAGCATATGACATTGAGTCCATGTTAGCTCCATATGACGTTGCATTGTTAGCATATGACATTGAGTCCATGTTAGCTCCATATGGCGTTGCATTGTTAGCATATGACATTGAGTCCATGTTAGCTCCATATGGCGTTGACATGTTAGCATATGACATTGATGATGTCTCCGGAAATGAATGCATTGACCTGTCATAGAAAAATTGAATCAACTTTAATAAAGGGTATTTTTTTTGGCTTGAAAAGAATAAATTTATGTATGAGTAAATCTCTACTTGAAAATCTATTTTATATTATTTAATCTCAAAAATCATGAAATTAGTATATTTAGTCCTTGAAAATAAGATTTAATCGTGAAATTAGTATATTTAGGCCTGCTTATCATCAAACCTGTAAACCAATGGATGTGTTGCCGGAAAAGGGGAATCTATCTGGTGTTCATTATACTGAGATTCAGCTATGATTGGATGCGTCTCACTAAGTCTCACGTGTGTTGTAGCTTCTCTTATCAAAGTTTGACCTAAAAAAATACAGAATTTGAAGAAAGAACCCAATGATGGCTCTAAATTGTCAATCATGGCAAGCTAAGTATAAGCAGACATACCATTATTTATTTTACCAAATGAATTACAGCACTCTATGCATCTACAATTTTGAGAGCACCCCAAGCCCGCCTTCAAAAAGAAACTACAATTTGTAAATATAGTTAACATTTTTAACAAAATCTTAAAGTATTCACAAGACAAGTATATATACAAAACCTTATGACATTCACAGTATCCCTTATTGCAGCCAGATTTTCTGCAATTGCATCCTTTATTGTGTATAGTTGAAGCTAGACTATTTCTGGGGTCAGCACTAAATGTAGAAGGAGTGCAAGATTCGATCTTTGCACGAGCAACCATTACTTTATCTATAGAATTCGGTTTGTTACAACAAACCTGACATGAGCACAACTCTGTGCAGGGAACACCGGCTTTTAAACAACTACAATAGCTACAGTAGAAAATAAAGTGTCAATTAGACACAATTTGGTAAAGTTCATATGATAACATACATGCACATGTATCCAATGTTAATGATATAGAAAAGAATGTACTAGTTAGTATCTATAACATACAGGTTCGAGCACTTAGTTTTTGTGCACCTACAACCTTTAAAACCTTCTTCTTGTCCAATTGGCTTCACCTCAGTCCTGAAAACCCAACTCAACATCATCATGCTAATGCAAGAAAACCTTAGAAATAAATAAGGGTATGTGGTTATTTAAAAAAAGAGGAAGAAAATAATGGCATGTGTAATGAATCAACAATAGCTCTTACCTTTTCTTTTCTGAGACAACCTGATCAAGATTTTCATTATCAATGTTTGTAGAAGGTTGGATAAAGTTTTCTGCTGGTGAAACTACACTGTCCTCAGGCATTTCAATCATCGCAGCCAAAAAGTCCAAACAGATCAGCTGGAGAATTTCTTGTGGTGCAGAATTATCCTAAATGCAAAAGGGTGCTTTTAGATTAATTGAGTTGTCCAACACATTTATTAAAAAAAAGATCAAGTAAAAATGTAAGCAAAATTTTTGAAGTACTTGACCAAAAGCATAGAGGGAATATATAAAGAATATAAAGAATAATCATATAAGCAGAAACACATAAGCAGACTCAACTGAACTTAGCCTAAATGAAAACTTAGATATTGATAAAGCATAGAGGGAATATATAAAGAATGATCATATAACTTCTTATTTTATGAATTACATATGCGATAAAATTTGAAATACTGTGAAATTATAGTTTGTTAGAGCTATAAATGTTGGAGAATAACTATAATAAATAACTAAAGGTGAAAATCAATGAACATCTACAATCACGACACATAGACAAGGATACTTGACCAAAAGATATGAGATGAAATTGGGACCTGACTCAAAGATATGAGACTAAAAGTGCAACAAAAAAAGATATGAGACCAAATTGGGAACTGAACAAAAGATATGGGACCAAATTTGCACTTTGGCTAAAAATAAAAAATATATCAACTAAAATATAAAGGGAAATTCTAAGGTGAAAAGTTTGTTTTGGAACATGGGATGTAATGAATTTTGAGCCAATAAAATTATGACACATGGAGACATGATTTGAAGAATATGTTTTTAAAATATTATGTATTAAATCTCACATACCCAATATGTACCAACTCCCAAAGACCTTGAGACAAGAAAAGGTCTTCATCTTAATACTCCAAAACTCATACTTTTCACCATTGAAAACTGGTATGAGTGGATGAGAAGACGAAGACACAATATTTGTTGTCATCTCACAAAATGCTCCAAGAAAAAGAAGTCCCACAAAAATGTTTAGGAGATGAAAAAAAATAGTTTCACTCAACTGCCGAATTAATATGAACCAGGCTCTCTAATACCACAATTGTTGGAATTTACTAATCGAAAGGACTAAAGAAGCAATATAGGGAGACACAAATTTCTGACTAATACTGANAACCTTCTTTTTGTCCAGTTGGCTTCACCTCAGTCCTGAAAACCCAACTCAACATCATCATGCTAATGCAAGAAAACCTTAGAAATAAATAAGGGTATGTGGTTATTTAAAAAAAGAGGAAGAAAATAATGGCATGTGTAATGAATCAACAATAGCTCTTACCTTTTCTTTTCTGAGACAACCTGATCAAGATTTTCATTATCAATGTTTGTAGAAGGTTGGATAAAGTTTTCTGCTGGTGAAACTACACTGTCCTCAGGCATTTCAATCATCGCATCCAAAAAGATCAGCTGAAGAATTTCTTGTGGTGCAGAATTATCCTAAATGCAAAAGGGTGCTTTTAGATTAATTGAGTTGTCCAACATTTATTAAAAAAAAAGATCAAGTAAAAATGTAAGCAAAATTTTTGAAGTACTTGACCAAAAGCATAGAGGGAATATATAAAGAATATAAAGAATAATCATATAAGCAAAAACACATAAGCAGACTCAACTGAACTTAGCCTAAATGAAAACTTAGATATTGATAAAGCATAGAGGGAATATATAAAGAATGATCATATAACTTCTTATTTTATGAAATACTGTAAAATTATAGTTTGTTAGAGCTATAAATGTTGGAGAATAACTGTAATAAATAACTAAAGGTGAAAATCAATGAACATCTACAATCACTGACACATAGACAAGGATACTTGACCAAAAGATATGAGACGAAATTGGGACCTGACTCAAAGAAATGAGATTAAAAGTGCAACAAAAAAAGATATGGGACCAAATTGAGAACTGAACAAAAGATATGGGACCAAATTTGCACTTTGGCTAAAAATAAAAAAAATATCAACTAAAATATAAAGGGAAATTCTAAGGTGAAAAGTTTGTTTTGGAACATGGGATGTAATGAATTTTGAGCCAATAAAATTATGACACATGGAGACATGATTTGAAGAATATGTTTTTAAAATATTATGTATATTTGTTTTTTATCCTAAATTTTATGAATAAAAGCCCAACTAAATAATAAATAATAAAAATATCTAATGGTGCAACTAATACAATAATTAATTATTATTACGAGCACCAACTTTTATTTTGTATCCGTTGCAACATTTTATCCACCGTTGCATTCCATATCACCGTTGGTTGTGAAGTCATCATCAGCCATTTCGATAACGAAAGGAGGGGTGAGTGTGTTTGTTACAAATTTTTTTCAAATGCAGAGGTAAATCACATTTTAGGGTTTAGGGTTTTGGGAATAATCTATAATTTAACCTAAGTCTAAAATATGAATATCATAAAATTTGAGATAAAAAACATAAATAATAAATCAACATAAAAACTTTGAAACATGAAATTCACAGAAAAAGAAAAAATTAAGAGAAAGAGTGAGGAAAACCTCGTCAGAAGAAGGGTCTCTCTCCATCATCATCTTTATGATTATTCACTATACTTTTTCCGTTTGTTTATTTCTCATACTCAATAAATAAGAAAATACAATCTGTAAGTATATATATATTAGGATTTCTTTAAAGATGAGAGAATCATTTGAAGAGATAAACTATATTCAAAAGATATATAAGATAAGATAAAATAAACTATATGTATTTAAAATAATAATTATGTCAAATTTGAAGAAGGCTTGGTAGCTTCAATTTAAGTCAGTGCTCTAATTTAGATTATTAAAAATTGATTTCTTTTTCCTTTCAATATCTTAATCGTTTATAATCTATACATTTAAATAAATTTGAATTTAAAAAATTGAATCATCAAACATTTTTTTTACTGACTTATAAGATATCTCAATATTTAAATGTTCTATTTTTAATTTCAAATTTAAAATTATATAATTAAGTTCTTATTTAAGAAAACATTCTGATATTCCAATTCATATATGTAGAGGTTTATAGATATGTGTATGCACAATGTAACGCTATATGCATGATATATTTTAGGTCAAAATGCACTTTTAATTTCATAACTTTTGCTCAAGTTTTAATTTGATCCCATAACTTTTTTTATTACATTTTTTGTTTCAAAGGTTGCAAATTTAGTACCATATCACTTTTCGTCCCATATTTTTTATCAAGTTTTAAAATTGATCTCATATCTTTACAAAAAATTTCACCGTTAGTCCCACCTGATTCAAAGATATGAGACCAATTATGCACTTGACTCAAAGATATGAGATCAATTTACAACATGACCAAAAGATATGGGATTAATTTTGCAACCTAACCTAAAAATATGGGTCAAAAAGTGCAACAAAAAAATTTATAAAACAAAATTGAGACTTGAGCAAAAGTTATTGGACTACAATTGCACTTTGGCCTAATTATAATATTATTTGAAGTCCATTACTGCAAGTATTTTGTCTAATTCCTCAAAATTTATTTAAATTTAAATTTTCTTAAATATTCCTATTTATTTTACCATCATAAGTGTGGGTAGTCATTATTATTTAATTTTTTCCTCCTAAATACTATCTCAAGTGATTTATTAATAAAAAGAGCATAAATGACGAGGAATTTATTGAGTAGATATACTAAGTTTAAGTATGAATTCCCCTTTCCTCAATTAACGAGTCTCCACATCCTGCTATCCATATCTCATCCTTGAAGATGTTAATTTAATTAAACACTTAAGGGATCAATCCTATGATATCTTTCTTTCCTCCTTTGGATAATTGAAAAAAAAAGGGAGACAATATTAGAAAATTAAGTCATAATTTTAATGTAATTTTACTTTTTTTTTCCAGAATTGTATAAAAAATAAGAAAATTTGATTATATTTTTAAAAAATTAAATTACATTAATTGAATTATTTGATCAACACAAATAAATCAATGAAAATATGATAATTTTTTACTCTAAATTAAATCATGGACACTGACACAGACGCGCACACCGATACGCTAAATTCTTAAAATTACATGACACACATGACATATATTTATATATAAAAGTAATTAAAAATCCATAAATTTTGATAAAAACTTTAAAAATTACAATATTTTTTCATAATATATGTCATACATGTAATTATTTTATGTTGTTTGTCATATTAAAGTCACAAAAAATGATTTTATATTCTGAAACTTATGAATATGTGTCGTATGAGTGACAGACATGGACACGTATCTGACACGACTTTAAAATAAAATGTCCATGCTTTATAGGTAAAAAGTATATCAATAAACAAGTATCAAAATATATGTTTTATGTTCGCTAATAATATATATATATATAATATACTGTATGTAACTTTTTCAACCTATTCCTATAAAAAAAATACTCGATATCTAATAAGTATCTTATTTTGCCTATTTTAAAGGGATAATTACTAATTTATTTGTATTCAAATCATGATTAATATATCTTAATTACTTGATTTTCCCCTTTATCCCAAGTTTAAATTCAAAATATGATATTTTGTGTTTAAATTTGATATTTTATAAATGTCATATCTTTTAAACTTAGGATATTAGCTTATATTATCTTCAATGGATCTTGCATATCAAAATTCAATCTCAAAGATGTCTCAAATCAAGAAGATCCAATTTCAAGATCTCAAAATCAAGAGATATTTTCGTTGGAACACAAGTCTTGCCCAAAACTCAAGTGCAGATTCTCAGTTTTGAATTTTAAAGTCAAATTTTGTAATCTTTATTGATAAGGAGAATCTTGCTCGAATTAAAATAATTCAAGAAGAGAGATGGATGTCTTTGCACTTGTGAGATCATGTTATTATTTTGTTTTATTGATTTATAATATTTACTCTTCTCCTACTTTTCATTTTAATGTTTTCAAGTTAGAATAAACAATATTGTGACATTGGTTGCTTGTTTAGTTTGTAAGCATACAGCTAGTGTTTTCAACAGGCCAAAAAAAAAATACAGCTAGTGTTCAACACATGGTAGCAATTAATATGGTCGTACCATATTAGAAAGAAGGTAATCTAATAAATAACGTCACGAATTATTTGTTTAGGGCTAATATCTTTCAGGCTTTTATACTATTTTTAGATTCAAATTGTCGACCGTGTCGGGTTCATTTTTATTAATAGAAGATTAAATTAGGTACATTATCCTTTAATCTACTTTAGGGAAACAGTGATTGTATTTTGTGGAATCGTTAGTCTATTATAATCAATAGAAAATTATCTTTCTTTACCAAAAAAAAAATATCTTTGATATCAATGATCACTTTGCTATTTGTTTAAAATGCTGAACCGTGATTACTATATAGTACCGGACAAGAACAACACAGTTTTGCAAACTGTTGGATTAAACACATACTATGAAGTGAAAAATTATTAGCAGTGACAACACATCAATATATAGTGTAATGGTGAAATTTCTTGGCAAAAAATTCAGTCTCCCATTCAAAATAAGTAATATCATTCTCAAGCATTAGCCAAAGCCACCAAATATGATAAAATATTTTAATTGGTCTACTTATAATAATAACATACACACGGCAGATGTATTCGATTAGCATCACCTAATGACTGATGCAAATGCTTTAGTACAACATTTCCCCAATGTCCATGAGAAAAATTCTCTGAAGAATTTCCTACCGCTACACATGATTCCTTTACAACCTGCAATAAGAATTTTTCAGTCACAGCTTAGTATAAAGGACCAAGAGTATTTCTTATGCTTCAAGTATTTATGCACCAAGGGAAAAATCACCTCAAGCAAACAGAATAAATCTTCAGTGCAACAGTGTTGATGCCTAGTGCAAAAAGAAGCTTATTTTCTTGCTGTCAAAGATATAATACATGATCCCCGTGGATTACATTCAAGAATCAAGTATATCCTTTTCTATATTGTCTGAACTCTGAATTGCACTACTCCCAAGTTGAATTTCAAACTTTTCATGCACAAAGAATTTAAGTTGAGAGTATAGATGCAGGATCATCTGACTCCAAATTCAGTGTAACATATAAATGCCCCAGATTCTTTCATATATGTATGTTCTGTGCAATTTCATATCCTTAAATAAAAATATAATAGGAGTAATGTAAAGTTACCAAGACATGAGTCAAATATTAGGCCACTTTGAGGATTGCTAACACAATTTACAAACAGAAACAGTATACTCATTGATTTCAATTTTCAAAGATTAATAACACCACACAAAGTCACAAATGCACAAAAAACTCTCATTTAAAGGAAAATACCATGTATTCAGCATACCACATCACAAAAAACTCTCTCAATTTTCAAAGATTAATAACAGTTCCCTATTTCTATTCCTGGACTGCAAATACCACATCTCATCTGTGATAAAGTGATGTTACACTTACAGTTCTTTTTTTTGACTTTTTTCTTTCCCTGGTCACTTCTTGGAACAATTACCCATTGATCGACCCTGCCTTAGACTTGATATGAAGAGTCAATTAAAACAAAATTTATTGTTTGAATTGCTGGAGCTTAGATCATACACCTGCACCTCCATCCCAAAGATAAAACCATTCACATTTACATAAACGAACAACTTCACCCCTTGGAGCAATTACCCATTGATTCACCCTGACATAGATTTGATCTCAAGAGTAAGTTAGATAAAACTTCAACAGCCTAGAAGAAGTGCAGTAATGCTCACAATATTTAGCAGAGTATAATTATAATGAATAGAGATTCACTATAAACTCACGAAAGAGACAAATTTAGGATTGATTGCCCTCATACTTCATCTTATGGATTTAAACGAGACTTTCATCATTTGGGTAAGACTACATGTTCCGTTGTCGTCATTTTCAACCAATATATTTCTGGTTAGATTTCACTCAGCAAAAATAATAATAATAATCAGCTTTGGTGAGCAAAAAATTAATACTATACCATAATAATATCAATAAGTGTCTAAAATGTCATAGCTGAGCATCAAACTTAAGACAAACTTCTGATATTAAATATATGGATTATTTTTATAGGAAAGCAAGTTTCTTATGGGATGACATCATTATATATTAGCATAATACAGTAAAATCTGATGTATAAACTATATAGAAATATATATTCCAGTCCAAACTAATAACTACTGAAAAGTTATTCAAAAGTGGTAGTAAAGCCATAAACTTAGATTTTGTCAATTTGCAGCAAGTATATACCAGTAAAATTTGCCTTGTAAGCAACAACTTTCTCAAGATATGCACCATTAATGTATGAACCGAAACTAAGACTGCCCAGTATATCTATATAGATAGCAGGAACATTTCTAAATTGCAATGCTAACTCGTTTGGTCAAATGATTCTTGATATATATATATATATAGCATATTTTTCAGTATAGCACAGGGAGTGGAGGGTTAACATTTAAGAGGTAAGGAGTGAAAAGAGAATTAATGGTCTTAATTACCTGCTTCTGGGAAGGTCCATCACTGCATCACTGAAGTTAGTCCCTTCAACAAGGGCACCTCCAGGGTCACTGCAAGTGTTGACTGTTCTTAGCAGAATGGTTTGTGAGATTAGCTTCATTAAGAACCTACAAATTCAGAAAAGCCAAAATAAATAATAACAAAGAATAGAACTTGTAAAACTATATATTAGAAAATTATGATTTGAGTACACAAATGAAAGAGATCAAAATAATGAGAAACAAAGGAGTTGTGTACTAATTTCCGACTAAGAAATTAAAAAAATACTGCATCTTATTTATATTGTATTAAAATCAAAGCCTAAAGAAAGACTTTAATTTGTTCTATAAGCATAAAGATCTAGCTTCTTTCATCTTTACGCTAGTTTCCCATACTGTAGGTGTATCTCAAATATTAACATCAAGCATCTATATGTATAACATATTTTATTCTTTCTTAAGGAAGCAGAGAAGGGTTCAGAAGCAAAACGTCAAGGATATTTAAAAGAAAATTAATAAAATTACTAAAAGTCTATAAGATGAACCTGCTTCAAAAATCCTGCCCCAAATATCCTCTGAATTTTTATTTTGTGCAAAACTGCAAATAACACCTTTTGTGAAAACTTTCATTGAAAATATCATTTCTTTTAGTTTTTTACTACTATAATTATAAAAATAGTTAGTTTTAAGTTTGAATCAGTATAAAAAGCATTACAAATCATAAAATTTCTTAAAAAGTTCAGAGGCTAAGACTCCATTGGTAGTAATTACAACATCACTCTGAGCTAGAGTTTTTTCATCTTTCAGTCTACTCTGCCCATAGTGAACGTATAGAGCCAGAGATCCAGGCTGCACATGAGTTTCAATCTCTGCCTGAAGGCATAGTTAAATGTTCAGAACCATAACCAAAGTATATAACTCCATATATTAAGAATAATTTATTGCAGCATATTATGTAGGTAAAAATTGACAGTACAGCTATAGATACCTTCTGCTTCCCCAGAAGGGTCATGGGTCCTATAATCAGACTGCCACCACTTGTTAGAGCATTCTTTTGCTTCATCAGTTTATCAAAACCTGAAAATTTTGTTGCTTTCTTTTGTATCTTTGAAGAGTTTTGAACTGTGTCATTGACTCCCCCACCTTCATTGAAGGGTTGACCCATGGGTTGACTACATGATGATCAATAAAAATCAATATGTTGTAAAAGTTGAGCAAAATATGCAAAAGCCACCAAGTAACTCATGGTTAGCTCATAAAAACACATACTCCTCCTTTAGCGATTTGAAGTGTGGTAGGAAACTCTATTGTAGCTTCACCAGAAAAAAAACATTCAAATAACTAATCAGATTCCTCTCACCATCTCTCTCTACCCTTTCTCGCCTTTTTATTGTAAACAAAAAAAACTGAATGAATCTATCAATATGTAGGTAAAATTAGAAAATGTTTGTGTAAAATCTCAATCAATTAATGGAATAGTAGAAGAAGAAAATACTTACCGAGAAGATCGATCGTAGCAGATGCACAAGTACGTTGTTCATGGCGTGTAGTCCATGTTTGAGAAATTTGTATCTCTGGCAACTTGGGAATAACTGAAAAGTGAAACCAAGAACTGCAGAAAGGAAGAAGAAGAAGAAGAAGAAGATGGTGAGTAAAATATTATTCATAACTAATCAGATTATTTGCCATCCACAATGAGTAAAATGTTATTCATAACTGATTACTCAACTTATAAAAACAGCTATAGACAATAGCAAACAAACTCAATAAGCAAAAGCTCAGTAAGTCAATTGCAAGCCAGTTATAGGGCTATAGCTCAGTATGAAAAAAAAAAGTGAATTATACTCTATAGTCTATATCATCAAATCATCAAATGGGATAATAAGCATGTATGGCATCCCTATCTGGTTATAGCGAACTTGCGGTAAGTCAGCAACTTTGAGTATAGAAAATCAAAGAGATAGAATCCTAGCTTAGAAGTTAGAACCTATTCATAATCGTTCATTATCCATGACTTAAAGGATTAAATAATGTTGTTTGAAGAACTCGAATTTGACTTATTATAGGAAGTTTCCATGTAAGCAAGGGAAGGAGATTAATTTTCAGAATACTCATGGCAGCAGTTTCACTTACAAACTTACAGTTATCAGCAAGTTATAACTTTTAAGCAATCTAGCAGTTACTTACAGTTTCCACTTGAAGTTCCACTAAGAAGTTAGCCAGTTACTTATTTTGTGTGTTATAAATACCCATAGGTTGTCATCATCCCAACAATAAATGTCTCCTCCTTCACTTTCTTCCTTCTCATCGAGCTTCCTTCATGCTCACCCAAGTAAGTTTCTCCATTCTTTTCTTCTTTTCCTTCCTTCCTTGATACAATTTTCATGTCTCACATTAGTTGAAACCAACTTTTGGTCAAAATTCCTATAACTAAGGAAAAAAGAAAAAGAGGAAAATAAATATCTTTCAAGCAAGAGTATAGATAGATTGCATAGAACAGAACCTGTGCCTCCTCAAATTTGAGACCAACCTTATATTTTTTCAGTTTAGTCCCTAAACTGATAAATTTATTATTTTTCAAAAACCAAATTACTATTGATAGATTGCTATTGTAGTGATCAATACCCTCGTGGTTCACACCTTCACTTAATGGACCCTCTTCATAAAAAAATCAGAGAACTAAGTTGCTTTCTTCCAACTGCCCCCCCTACATAGCAAAAACAGAAACAGAGAAAGTTCTTAATGTTAAACTTGGTCAAATATAATTGCACTGAAAATAAAAAATAACCTAACAGGAAAGACTAAAATGTACCTTAATTGCAGGATTTGAGGTAAGAAGTGACTTAGCACAGTGAAATTTAAAACATATCATAGTGACTTAGCACAGTGAAATTAACCAAATTAATAGACCAACCAAGGCAGTAATTATGTCCCATTCCATTGAAACCATTTGCTTCTGCTCCTTTAAGAACTGAGTCTGATATTTCAGATCTG
Organism: Chamaecrista fasciculata; assembly: GCA_003254925.1. Lineage (NCBI taxonomy): Eukaryota > Viridiplantae > Streptophyta > Magnoliopsida > Fabales > Fabaceae > Chamaecrista > Chamaecrista fasciculata. The sequence continues at coordinate 18,065 of QANZ01052689.1, read as the reverse complement.
AATTTGTAGCTTAATGAACTAAATCTGCTTCTGCTCCTTTAAGAACTGAGTCTGATATTTCAGATCTGAATTTGTAGCTTAATGAACTAAATCTACAGAGAATAGCTGTAATCAACCACTAACTTTTCAAAAGATTGAACATGTTCACCTTCATATTGAACCACCCATCTTCACCGTCCTCCCATCTCATGGTAACCTTGATTCTGCACCATCTGCATTAGAAGACTAACATTTAGAAAAACAGCATAAGTATAAAAAGGTAATTAAAATAAAAGTAAATATTGTACATATAACTTCACCCTCTCATCAATTTCGCATAAGAGTGGAGCTTACCCTTGTTCGAAAAGGTCGAGGTTATGAAATCTATGAATGTAAATGGCAACTTCATGAACAACATCCATCACAGGAAGCTGGTTTGTCCTTGCAGGGCCTGATTGCTCGCCATTGAGCAACATTTTCGTTGACCAATTGCTCTGATTCAGACCCATAAGCCATTTTAGTCTCCGCAACATATGTAATTCTAACAGCAGATACAGATACAGTGAAATGGGGGGTAAATTTCTTTCAAACAGCACCTGCCTGAATTTTACTAAGTAAATTAACACATATTTCGAACATCAATAATGTTTCCAATAACAAATGGAAACTACAATTCAAAATTCTGCAGTGAACCATCTAATAAGCAAAAAAGTCCTATATCTAATTTTTAAGAGACCATTTGACAAAAGAAACCAAAACTATAACAGAAAGAGGACCTAACTGAAAGATAACAAAAAGAATAACAACTAAAAAGTAAAATTCAACATTTCTACACATCCCTATCTCTAGGCATTCATTTGCTCAGAAAACAACCCTAGTTGGCCATAGCGTACAGTCGAAAGACCAATTACAAACCAAAATCAGACACAATGAAGTATCTAATCCATTTCTTCCACTCACAAACCTTTATCTTTTTAGTTTTCCAATTCTACAATAAAATCATCTCTCTCTCTATATAGTTATCAATGAACAAATGAAAGAAAATTACAGCCTTGCTTATGAACAAATGAAAGAAAATTACAGAAATAGATAATTATTAATAAGGAGAACTGGAGAAGAGTTCATACTACGGTGAGAACGACGGTGGAGGGATTGACTATGACGGTAACGATTGCTAAACAACGACGGCGAGGCTTGAGGAGCGAGCGAAGCGAAAGTGGAAGACGGAGGAGAAGACGGAGGAAGGTCGGGTGTGGCCTGCGATTGTGGGTTAAAGAGCAGAAATGAAATGAGAGAGATGACAAGCAAAACGCATAGTGAAAGCAAAGTAAAAAACCCTAGTTGACAAAAGGCAAAGCGAACTGATGCAGAAGAGGATTGAGAAGTTATTGATGTTTGAGATATGAGATTGTAATTTGGAGATTGAATTTTAAAATTTGAATTTTGAATTTTGGAGTGAGAAGTTGTTGAGATTTGAGATATGAGAATGAGAATGATATTTAGAACGGGAAGTGATAGAGCTGAAGGAGGACAGGTGTCATTTGCTGAGTGAGAGTGAGGAATGCAAAGTCAATGGTACTCAACAGGCTGAGATGACATGAATGCAAATTTGGACATTAAATTGTAGGAGAAATGAGATAACTTCAATCTATCAAAATTATTTCTAAGACATGCTGAAAATATTAGCAAAACATAGTACAAAAACAATCTTATAAGTAAAAGCACATATATATAAAAGTACCTATTTAACACCAATTATCACTGAAACTATATTCACTACTATCACTGAGAATGCTGCTGCTCTTGGATTCCCAGAAAATTGCTCACTCTAACATTGACCCAAGCAATCATTCACTATTTTCTTAATTACTCTGTTATATATAAGCTTAATTAATTAACACTACTGTCACTCACCTTGCAGCTGCATCAAATCCAATTCCAATCTGAAGCAATATCTCAAATATTCCAATGCTGCATTATTAATAAATTAATTAATTATTCATATATATATACATGTCATTTATATATTTATTACGTAATTTATTAAACTGACTTCATCTCTCACTTTCTCACTTTCTCCCAGTGCAATCAAGATATCATGTACATTGCCGATTTCTAATATAAGGTATCTCAGTATATCAAACACCTCTAATTTTGTCACAGCAAGTAGGAACAGTTCTGACACAGAATTAGTAGGTAAAACAAACTTACAATCATGCCAATTGAATAGGATGAGGAAATAGCTGCTATTTTAGGTTTCTTATTATTTATTTATATTGGTCCACAATGTTCACAGGATTTATTTTTGGCCAATATATACAGCAGTAATACTGACCTGTGAGCGAAATTAAATCATATGTGCAGTTAAAGTAAAAAAGATCAAAATATTAAAGCAAAAATGGAAGTACTGATTATCTACTTTTGTACAAATAAAAAGATACCCTATCAGACAAGACAACTAAGGAACTGAGAATGTACTCTACTTAACCCTTCATGCAACAGATAACATAAGCATTGAGTTTAAAAAAAATCGACAAAAACAAAGAAGGAAGGAAAGTGAAAGATCAAACGCCATAAAATCTGTAATCTACTTAACCCCAATTAACATAGCATAAGCTTTAACAGAATGTTTGCAAACAACTCAACAATTGCACTACAACAATCATAACTTAATAAAGTAGATCCATACATATTAAAGCATAAACTGGCAAAAATATAGTGAGAGATTGTATAATAAAAACTCACAGGAATGTCATATACGTTTTTTTAAAAAAAGGAACAAATTAATCAAAATGACGAGCAGGGAGTAATTAAGGTGAATAATCTCTGATTGTTTCTTTTTCCCTTCCCAATTTCAGAATTTGTAGCTTCATTTTTCCCTCTGGGTATGTGTACTGCACATGTATATGCTTGAATGAGAACCTAAGCAAAGTGGTACTAAACGTGTGTGCATGTGTTGTGTCTTTGATGTTAAATGGACCACTTCAACATTCTCATTGATGGTAAACCATTCATCATTTATTAAATTCCCCTACCCTTTCACTTTGTTTTTACCGTAGATATCACTGAATGCTGCTTTTTCCCTTTTCAATTTCAAAATTTCTAGTTTCAAAATTTCACTGAATGCTAAATAGTAAAATCTGAAATCAATTTATGTCAATTTTAATTTATCAGTACATAGTAAAAAACAACAATCCTATATTAAATATTAAAAATGAACAAACATGAGTCTGTAATGGAATATACCAGACATGAGGAGCAAGTAGATCAATGGTGGTCTTCCCCATTGCTTCCTACACCACATTCACCTGTTTGACGTATTAACCCAACCGAATCAACCAGTTTCTTATTGCTTTCAACTTGGCAGGAACTTACAACCTTTTGCTTTCAACTTAGACTCTAGACCAAAGAACTTCAATCCTGACAACACCAAGTCTGCTGTCTTTTTCTTCATGTGATCAATTAGTATTTCATCATATACAATTGCGTTGGCTTCGGTCAATAATTTTCGCTCCATCAAATTTGTGAAAACCTTCCTAGCCTCTTCAATTGTTCCATGCTTACACATGCCAGAGATGATAGCAGAATATATGACATCATCGGGAAAGCAACCTTCTTGCATCATCTCATTTATTACTTCAATCACCTTCTCAGCATCATTTGACTTACATGCATGAAGAATGGTGAGAGTATACTTAAACTCCATAGGTCCACAAGTAACATTGGCTAAGCAGTCACGAACAAGCATCATGGCAGCATCAATCTCTCCAATTTTGCAAAGCCCTTCAGAAAGATAACTATAAGCAGCAAAAGAAGGAATAGACGACATCTCGATGATCTTATTGTGACATGTACATGCCTCTTGAATTTCCCCAATATCAACAAAACATATGATTGCTATACTATATGTAGATGAATCAGGTGTACAAGTGGAGTTCTTCAATTCATCAAAGAGTGATAATGCCTTCTTTGTCTCACCAATCTTCTGCAGAGACTCCATTAGAATATTGTATATTTTAACACTGATGTAGCCTTTTGCTTTCAGATCAGTAAATATCTCTAGTGCCATTATTGGTCCCTTCTTCTCTACCATAAAGGCGAAGAATTTGGAGAGGTCATGGAGAACAGGAAAACCCAACTTCTGCATCTGCTTGAGCAACTGGCAAAAATCTTCCATTCGTTTTGCTTTTGCATATGACATCATTAAGGGTTTCACAGATACAAAGTCAGGTTCAAGATCTTCCTGTATAGTAACTTGGAAAATTTTCTTAGCCTTTTCAACCTGATTCACATTACACAAACCTTCAATAAGGGAATTATATATACCCAAATCAGCCCTATATCCAGAAGCCATCAAATCCTTCAAAAGATCACAAGCTGGGCCAACATTCCTCCTTGCCACAAATGAATCTATCAGTGATCCATATATTGATCTATCAATCAAATAACCCTTATTCTTCATCTCCTTGAATAATTCATAACCCTCTTCAGTTCTGCCCACTTTAGATAGACCTGTAATTAAAGTTGCATAAGCCATGACATCAGGCTCAACACCATCTCTCTTCATTTCCTCCCAAACCCTCAAACACCCATCTAAATTCCCCTCTGGAATCAGCACCCGAACCATAGCAGTGTAAGCAAACACATCTGGCTTACACAAGTTGGTCCTCATTCGACCTAAAATCTCCAACATTTCATCGATTTGCCCAGCCTTACACAACCCTTTTATCAAAATCATAAAGGTAACAGTCTCTTCTACCAATCCATCTTCTCTAAAATCATCATAAACTGACAACGCCAAATCCAAGTGATCCGTTTTGACTAATGCATCCATGATCCTATTATACAAAAAAACCCTCGGTTTAACACCAAACTTCTTCATTTTCTCATAAATATAATAGACCCTAAGACCCCTATTGGCATCCGAATGCATTCTGATTAAAATCTCAAATTGCTTCTCACTAGGTGGCTTACCCTGTGAACTCATGAGTTCAGGCAGCTGATCTGCCGCTCGAAACTGATTGTTACGATTCAAGCAATAAGCAAAAGCATTATAGGAGGCATAATTGTGATTGTAACCCTTCTGTTTCCCTGCCCAGTGGAAGAACTTGGAGGCAAGGGTGGGATTACTTTGAACTTTAAGCACCTCAGCAACCAACAATGGTGTCACCCTACGGAGCTTGCTAAGCTCTGCCACAACAGAAGGCCCCCACTTGTTCTGGTTCTTGCGGAAGGCATCGACAATCAATCTGGCAATCGGAGATAGACGGATGGAGGTGGAAAATGAGGTCTCTGGTGCTTGAGCTGAAGATGATGAAGATTGGGGAAGAAAGTGAGGGTCCCACTTGCGAATATCAAAGGTGGTCTGGGCTTCAGTATCTTTGGGTTTGTCAGGTTTAAGGATTAGACGATTGGAGAAGAGGCCACCACGAACAGTTGGGCGGTTTTGGGAGGGTTTACGATGGCCATAGAAGAAATAAAATTTGTTGGGTTTGGATGGCGGAGTTGACTGTGGAGGCATTTGCAGATTTCAAGATGCCTGTTGGCTAGTAAGAGATTACAGCAGAGAAGCACTTCTTAGTTCACTCACAAAACCGAATAGAACTATCTATCAGTAGTAGAATCCCCAGTGGTCATCACTTGAAGATTTGAAGAATGCCCAAGTTCTACAACCAAAAAAGAAAGAAAAAAAATGCTCTCAAAAGTGTGATGAATGATGATGATAGAAAAAAGTTGTTTACAAAAACAAACCAAGAGCAATCAATAAACCCAGAAAAGCTTATAAAAAAAAACCCAGAAAAGAACAACAAATTAGAACAAAATTAATACAGCGGAAGAGCAATAAAATCTCAGAAACACTAAGCCACAAAAGAATCAACCCAAATTACCCATAAGGAGATCGATATAGTGTCTACCTGCCAGACAAGATGGTTAATGTTCCACCTCAAACATCGCAAACAGGAAGGTGACTTACAGCAATTTTCAGAATAGATGTCACCGTCGTCAATTGCCTTTGTTGTCGCCGTCTTGCAGGTAATGGCCGAGGAAGGCGGCGCGTGAGAGTTAAACGCCGCCGCAAATGTCGCCGTCGGATCGGAAGAGAACGTTGCCGTCGCAAAGGGTGGTTCGTCGTTTTTGCATTTCTCTCAATGTGATGGGCGCTGTGTTCTTTTGCAAAAAGAAAGTGAAACGTGGTTTCATCAGGACCGCTTAAATAATGGACGGCTGAGATCTTTCAATATGCACAGACCTGATTTTTTATACTACTAAGCATGTTCAAATTAGTACTAACTATATAATTCTAAGTTCATTTTGGTTCAAAATATTTGAAATTTTTATATTAGGTCTAAATATTTTCATAAATGTTTATTTTTTTTGTCGCACACTATTAAATATGATCATATCTCTTTTATTTCAAATTTGAATATAATAAGTTTAGAGTTATAAATTTCTTTTGACAAATATTTTTTCTATTTAGTTGAACCCGTCAACAAATGAATAAAGAAAGTATTCGGCCAAAACAACTCGTAACTTTAGACTCATCATACTCGAGTTTAAAACGAAAAAGATATAACCGCATTCGATAGTCTAAGACCAAGAGTAAACAACATTGAAAACATTTATAACCCATATAAAACTTTTAAAATATCTTAGAGCAAAATAGACTTAGGAAATAGGAATACACGTTTAATAGGAAATAGGAGTACACGTTTCAAAAATATAAAGTATACAAATTATCGAAAAAAATTGTTATTTTTTCAAAATAATCTAAAAGTAGTAAAAACTTAGAAAAATATTTAATTTTTTATTATGTCAAATAATATTTTAAATTATTTTATATTATGATATAAATTTTTATAAAATAACTGAAATTTGAATACCTTTTAAAAATTGAACCGTTTGTATTATATTCATGAAGCGACAAAAAGTCACTTCAGTTCTTATGTCATATTTTGAGTCAAATAAAAAATAACATTAATTAATATATAGAGAAGAACACTAATTGAGTTTTGATTTGTTCATTAATGAAAAAAAAAATCACTTCTTATTATCTGTCTATTTTCTTTTAAATTACGATCTGTAAGTTCTTCAATTTATTCCATTTGATTCTAAGATCGAAGCTTTTACATATGATACAAGACATTTTGTCTGGTAATAATGCTTACAAATAGATTCAGTGCATAAAGCTTTCATTAACAATTTAATATTTTTTTTTTTATAAAAGGAACAGTTACAAAAGGAAAGGGAGTACATACCGTAGTGCTAATAAACGTATCTAAATTCTAAAAGCATCTCCCCAAACATCTCTAATGTAGTCATTACCTACACAAAAGGACCAAGTTACCCTACCATGACCAATAAGTCCTACTATGTCATCTCTCATGCGCTTTTCCTCGGCAGAACCAACCCTATTGCCCAAAATATTAACAACTAATTTAGACGGGATACCTACACAAAGATCAATGGTTAGATCAAAAAAATCAATAAAAAGGTCTCTAATAAAAACCAACAAGGACAAAGATTTAGAAGCTTGAGCATTCAAGCTCTTCCCAATCCATCTATAGGCCACTCCTTGCTTGAACCAGACAGCCGCAAGCCAAACCTTGTATTTGCTTCTGCGCCACCCGAGAATCAAACAATCAGAGAATCTGCTAATAATCTGCACAAGTCTTAATTCAGTCTCTCTGTTTTGCATTCCTCTGGTTAGATGCAAATGGCTATTAGAAGAAAGAGCCAAAATATAATCTTTCACCACAGCTTTGATCCTTTGCACAACATCCCAAGGGTTGGGCTTCACCCCCCGCCAAACCACCTCGTTCCTTGTTTGCCAGATAATATCCAAAGTGGTAAAATACTAAATTAATAAGATCATACCCTCCTCTCCTCCCTTCAAGCAAGAGAGACATTGGAGTTTAAGCCACTCTATAATATCATTTTCAGCAATACTGTCCATTCTCATTAAAGGAGGAACTCCAAACCAAACAGCCTTAGCAAAACCACAGCTTCTAAAAATATAGTCTATGGATTCATCAGGGTAATCACAGAAAGGACACGAAAACTGACCCGGCATATGGTGGTTTTTGTGAACTTCGCCGCATGGAATGACCAAGTTGAGAAGCTTCCAAATAAACATAAGAACATGCATGGGAGCTTTTAACTTCCAAAACGCCTTCCAGGGAAAATTTTAAGGATTCCTAACACTTCCATACATATTCTGAGCCAGAAAATTGTAGCCTTCGGCAACAGTGTAAACACCACTTCTTGCTTTTGACCACACCAACCTATCCTCATTAATAGCAGCAGGGATGAAGGTAGAAAATATTGACCGAGCTTCTGCATCACTGTATACATTTAGAACTCTAGATCTATCCCAAGCATCTCCTCTTTCATTAAGCAAATCAGCCACTCGTATCCTCCCTCTGTCAACATTTGCAGGACGAATCCAAAATCTGCTAGCTATATCAATGTTATGACCATTTCCCACCTGCCATCTCAAGTGATCTCTGATCAAGTTGCCATTCTGCCGCATACTCTTCCAACAGACTGACTCCAGTGTAGACTTCTTGAATTCCAAATCAGAATCTTTCTTAACATATTTATGCAGCACCCACTATGAAGACAAAGATTCAGGTTTACTTATCACTCTCCAAATCTGTTTTGACAAGAGGGCTTGATTAACAAGACTCAGATCTCGCAAGCCTACCCCCCCCCCCCCCACCCATCTCTTGTATGCCTCCTTAGAACATTTCTCTTCAGAAGATGTATCTTCTTTTTGTCACCCTTAAAACCCCAAAAGAAATCAGTGATAACACTATTCATCCTCTCTGTGTCTTTCTTTCTAAGTTGAAAATTTGACATCTTGTATATGGGATCAGATTGCAAAACAGATTTAATGAGAGTGCATCTCCCAGCTTGAGACAGGAGCGAGGCCTTCCACCCTCGAAGTCTACATTCCAATCTATCAATGAGACCTGCCCCATTTTCCTTGATCACATTGTCTCCATCCACAAAAACACCCAGGTACTTGCCGAGCTCGTTCGTGATTTTGACGCCTAGAGCCTTAGCCATGAACTTCTTAAAGACCCTGGGGGTATTTGGACTGAAGACAGCCAAAGACTTCTCGAAGTTAACCTTTTGACCAGCAAGAGAGCAATAATTCTACAAGATCCCTTTGACGACCTCATACGAAGACTGACTTGCTTGAAAAAATAAGATGGTGTCATCAGCATACATTAAATGAGAGATCATTGGGTCAGTTCTCGCATACCTCATTCCTGATAACTGTTTAGATTCCTCTGCCTTCAGCAGCATCAGGGATAACACATTAGAGCAAATAATGAACAGAAAGGGGGAGAGAGGATGCCCTTGTCTAAGACCTCTATGTGGAAGGAAGTTGCCAATTCTGTGCCCATTAAACAGAAGATTGAAGCTGACCGTGGAAACACATTGAAGTATGAGATTAACAAAGTGGTTGGGAAATGTCATCTTCCTTAGAACAGCAGTTAGAAAATTCCAGCTCACTTTGTCATAAGCTTTTGCCATATCTAACTTCAATGCACACCAATGGGTTTTGTTTTTCCTCGCCTTGTGAATAGTAGACATAAGCTCAGACGCCAGAAAAATATTATCATTGGTCTGCCTACCCTTAATGAAGGCGCTCTGGAAAGGGGATATCAGGTGCTCCATTAATGGCTTTAATCTGTTAGCCAGAATCTTTGCAATGATTTTGTAACAGACATTGCAAAGACTAATAGGCTTGAAATTCTTCAAAAGAGTAGAATTCTCCACTTTAGGAATCAAGGCAATGTCTGTTCTGTTGAATTCCTTTAGCATAAAACCCCTAGAAAAGAAAGCTTTAACCATCCTCACAATTTAATATGAGGGCACATACTGTTGATTTCAAAACATAGCTACAGGCTCTAACAAAAATATACAAAACATTAATTATCTTTTGTAAGCCAAATAGAAATGATTCCACATATTAGCAAGCTGCATCATTATGTTTGAATTAATGCTTTGTAGATCTTAAGAAGAGATTTTTTATGGTTCTCATAACAAGATCTTTTTTATTAAAACTTCTCAGCAAATATTCCAAGAAGCCAACTTCATGCAAGTCTTGTCTTTTAAGAAATATGTTTTAAGCTTGAAGATGTTTGCTGGTAATTACCACCACAACTAGTGTTGTTAACACAAGAAGAAGGCTTTTTCTTGCATGGTGAATAGGTGTGATGATCACAGATAAAAGTGTCCAAATTCCATAATGTCTTTATTCTTGGTGAATTTATGGTCCTTATTGCTTCGGCTTTGTGGCTGAATTCGCAAGAGGAGAACTTGGAATAGATTCTAAATGGTACTATTTTCGATGACTTGACATATTGACTTTGGAAGTGGATCCTCTATGGTATAAATACACTCTCGCTTAGAGAGATAAAATAAGAGTTAGAAAGAGAAATGTAAGTCTTATTGACACCTTCTCTTTCTAACTCTTCTTTTATCTCTTTAACCTGTAGTGCCATATGATTAATCTGGTTTTTTCTAACAATGTTTCTAATGAGCTTAAGTGCCCTTCTTCCATTATCTTCTTCACATCTTAAAGATTGAGGCCTAAAGTCAAAATCTTCAAGCTCTTTGCTTTTTGCTTTTAGAGAGTTGAGTATCTACCCACGGCTCTAGCCAATAACTCCAGGCTCCAACTTCCATTCACTCTATTAGTGAATAAATGCAAATCATCCTGGCTAAGTCATTAGGGGCCTAGGAAGCATGGACACTGACACGGACACGGGACACGACACGGACACGGACACAGCGACACGCTAGACTCTCAAAATTACGCGACACGACACGGCATATATTTATATATAAAAATAATTAAATATTTATAATTTTTAATAAAAAATTTAAAAATTACAAGTTTTATTCATAATATATATCATATGTATTATTATTTTCTCTTATATGTCATGTTAAAGTCACAAAAAATTGATTTATATTTTAAAATTTATGAATATGTGTCGTGTCAGTGTCGTACGGGTGTCGGACACCGACACGTGTCCGACACGGCGACACGCCCTCAAAATGAAGTGTCCATGCTTCTTAGTTAGGGGCGGAGTCGGAGTCGGAAATTAGTTCTAGGGCGGGCCAAATATATCAAGGCCAAATATTTATTTTAGTTTTTAGATTATAGGATAAGTTTTATTTTGGTTTAATTTTTTTTGTTGTATTTTGATCCTCAAACTTTCACATTTGTTCTATTTCAGTTCCTAACATATGATTTCATATGATTTATGTTGTTATTCTTGGACTATTTAGATAGATCATTTCTCTCTCATAAGTATCATAAAAAGTAAGTTGATAAAGAGAGAAACAAAAATTTTCATTCTTAGTTACAAATTGGAGATAATTTTGTGGTTGATTTTTATCTCCAATTTGTGATTAAAAATGATTTTTTTTCTTTTCCCTCTTAATCAACTAATTTATTAAGAGATATTTGTAAGAGAAATGATCAATCTCAACTATCGAATTCGAATTTATAAATAAAGGCAAAAATCTGACGAAATCACATTTCAGGGACCAAAATGGAAAAAAAATGTGAAAGCGGACTAAAATAAAACAAAAAATAGTTTGAGGAATTAAGAATTGAACCTACACCCTCATGCCCAACAAAAACTAATCAAACCACTATGACACAAGTTAATCAAATGTAGTTTTATATGACTAATTATAATCAAACCACTATGACACAAGTTAATCAAATGTAGTTTTATATGACTAAATTTATTATATCTTAAATTCTAGGAGGGCATATGTAATTTTATATAACTATTTAGTATTAAATTTTAAATTGGGAGGGGGGCATGGCTCCCCTAGTGACCCCCTTTAAGTCATTGAAGTTTAATCGGTCACTGAGTGAGCATGATGAAAATGATAGTTTGTAAATGATAGTTTGTAAATCATCTTAAATCACTCAAACGTTCATTTTTTTTAACTTGGACATTGAGGTCATGATATTTTGAAACTTTAATAACGTTTATTTTTCATTTAAGCCTTATTATAGTTTCAAATTTTCATAAACTTTAAAATTTAAAAATATTTATATATTATCACTTTTTATTCAAGATTCATTATTTAAATATCATATTAGTCAAATCTTTTTATATTTATTTTATATTTCTTATGTGTGGTTGTTAAATTATATCTAAATATTTATATTTATTAGATTGTTAAAAAATTAAGTCTCAATGATAAATAAAATAATTATAAGGGTATTATTGTGATTTTTTTATTTAAACTCATTGTGTTCCATTAATGATATTATAACATTCAAATAACGAGAAATTGTTTATTATCATTGTTTTTAGGCTAAAGTGTAAATTTGGTCCCATATTTTCTGTTGTTGCACTTTTGGTCCCATATCTTTGGATCAGGTTCCAATTTAATCCCATATCTTTTTTTATTGCGGATTTTGACTCATATCTTTAGGTTAATTGCATAATTGGTCCTATATTTTTTGGTCAGGTTTAAAAGTAGTCCCATATCTTTACTAAAGGATCAACTAATGGTTGATTCTTTTGTAAAGATATGGGACTAATTCTGCAACTTTACTAAACGATATGGGACCAAAATTGGGTCCTCTTGCAAAAATATAGGACCAAAACTGTAACAAAAAAAGATACAAGACCAAATTAAGAACTAAGCAAAAGATATAAGACCAAAATTTCACTTTAACCTTGTTTTTATTATACTCCCAACTCTCAATCAAAGGAATCATTTATCTAAATCCATCTCACCTCACCCCATCCCTTCCCACCCTACTCTCTCTTAAACTCTCAATCAAACCCTTACTAAGAACTAATGTAATGGAGAGCAATAATATCAATACACAAAATTGGCTATATTTCATAAAGTATGAACTATTTTGTAATTCTTTTAAAATTTTGAGGCTCAAATTTAATAATACAAATAGGTACTTTTTGGTTCTAAAAAAAATATATATTAATCTATTTTTAACTTATTTTAGACATTTTTATACTTCTATAAATATATATATATATATATATATAAGACCAAAATATAGATTTGGCTAAATGATATTGATAATAACTAGCTCATAAGGTTTTGGCCAAAGAAAAAAAACTAGCACATAAGGTAACAATTCTATTACTTATCACCCTTAGATTATTTAAAAAGTCAAGATTATTTAAAAAGTCAAGATTGTGCCACTTCTCTAATAATATAAATGCAACTTGTAGCATTATAGACTAATCATACAAAGATATTATTGTGAACTTCATATTTAAATAGATACCAATCAATTATTTCCTATCACCGAATGAGGTTGATTTTCCCATCAAATATCAAATCAAATATATATATAAATAAAAAGGAGATTGATCGACAATAATTATTAAGGAAATAAATTGGAAAACATGAAAAGGTGTGAGAAAGGAAATAATTGAGAGATAAGAAAAAGAGGAAAAAAAAAAGTGAAAACGGCTGCTTCCAAGTTTCAATGGAATTTTTATGTGACGAGTTAACTCTTTTGTAGATGTGTTAGAAATTTTTTAATCTAACTCAATTTTTAATGATCATTAAAAAAAATAATTATTATATTTTATAACTATAATTTTAGTAATTGTGAAGCTATGAAAGTAGAAATAATGGTTCATCATCTTTTTAAGTGGAAATAGTTGGTTCATCATCTCTCTTAGGAATTTTCTTCAACAACTACATCAGAGATATGGAATTAGGAGGTTTAGAGAACTTGTTTGCTTGGAGGTGAATATAAATATAAACATATCCGGCAGATGTTTGCAAGTATAGAAACAATAGGAGTATAAGGGAAAATTTAAATTTTCTTATTAAACAAACTAATCGAGTTTCAATGATAGTCCTACTAATGTAAATTAAAAATGATATTACTTATTAAGAATATTAACTTTGTACTGAATGAAATTATAGCAATCATTGTTTATATAGATTGTTTTGATGCATGCTATGAGTGTGAGCCTAAATTTTGTCTTTGGTCAAATTCATTTATTTTGTTGGGAGGATTTTAATTGTCCACTAGTCTAAATATAATTAACTTTTTCTTAAATTGTTACACATATAGATGAGGGAAACCCATAATTTAACTAAAAAATATATATTTAAGTACTCTTAAGTTTTAGACCACAAATAGAAAATAATACTAAGTTCCAAAACACCTTTAAATTATATCATATTATTTCTATTTAAATTATTTAATGTATAAATTAGGATCTAAAACTATTTATCAATACCAAAAGCAGAAAGAAAAATAAATGCTCTCAAAGTGTGATGATAAAAAAAAAAGTTACTTGCAAAAACGAACCAACAGCAATTAATAGACTCAAAGAGAAAAGCACATCTTTTACTTCGTATCTTATCTTGAGATCACATCTCTAACTTCTGAGAGATGGTCATTTCTCATAATTCATGCTATTGAGTTTGAGATAAAACATCAAATATCATATACATTAGATAAAAACACAAGTAAATTTATACAGAATTAAAATAGAAGATGAATCCTTAACCTACCTAATTTTCACCGAGTATTTCTATTTCTCGTTCCTTATGTTCTTCTTCTCTTCTCTCTCTCATAATTTTATTTTCGGTCTTCTCCATTCCTTATTCTCTCATTATTTCGATTTCTCTTTCTCCATTTTGTTAAAAATCATAACTATTTATAAAAGAAGACACCAAACACTAAAATGCCACGCCTCCTGTTGGTGAATTGCTAATTTACGGCATCTACGTGGCCCATTCATTTTACTCATGTGTCAATATATATATAAGGGCCTGTTTGGCATCACCCTCATCCTAATTCCATCTCATTCAATCTTAATCTCATTTTAGGATTGGATGAACAGTAATGGTTAGGTGTTTTTTGGAACCTACATCTCATCTCATCTCATCCACATCATCATCTCATTCACAACATCATCTCATTTTCTCTTACAATTACTAATCTATCCCTACTTATACACCTATAATTACCTATACTTTAATACAAATATAAAAAAAGAACTAGACAAAATATTAATATTACATACCCTCATTTATTACACTTATAATTTTCTCTCTCTATTTATCATTTCTCATCATTTTTTTATCTTTTCCACTCACACACTTTTTCTCNTAGAAAGAGTAATGCTATAAAATGATCCATTGCTTAAGCAATGGACTTTTTATAGTCTATCTCTCTCTTTATCAAATCAAAAATTGAATATAAAACTTTGATGTGAGAATGATTGATGGAGAGAGAGATAAACTGTAAAACTCTATTGCTTAAGTAATACAATTTTTTATTGAGGAATGATAGAATATTACTGAAATGGGCATAAAATAAGACAATCTCATATATTGTATTTTGCTTCAGTTTTCGGTTATTCTGAGTTTGGATATGTTCTATATATGTAGACAGTGGTTCTATCCATATTTTTTCTTCAAATTAAAGGACTCATAAATCTAATAACGGTAATGTATTGAATGGAGAAAATACAAAATGACTCACGTGTATGTAGAGGATGGAAAAATATAGGGTTAAAGGGTCAATTTAGTCCTAAATGTATGCCTTAATATTCATTTTGGTCCATTATATTTCAAAATATTCAAATTGCTCCTAAATATTTGCAAAATGTTTCATTTTGGTCCCAACTATTGAATATGGCTTGTTTAGAGCTACGTATTGTTCCCGAAGAATACTTTCTCTATCTAGTTGGGACCAAAACGAAACATTTTACCAGTATTTAGGACCAAAATGAATTATTTTGCCAACATTTAGGATCAATATGAACATTTTGAAACATAATGGACCAAATGAATATTAGGGCATACATTTTGGATCAAAATGAACCATTGACCAAACATTTTTGTGTTGTTTTGTTATTTGCATTATGGTCCTTAAACTATTCTTTGCTATTTTTTTTCATTGGATTTCACAAATAGATCCGATTATTGATGACTGAGATTTCGTGTAAGCCCCAAGTTATCATTTACACATGTTAGGGATTGATTAATAGGACCGGTACAAATTTATGGACCAAATTGTATTCTTAAAAATAATTCCAATATTATTTTCATTTTGACCCTTCATCTCATCCACTTGGATTGTCCTCTAACCCTTCATCCAAAATTTTCTCATCCTCACGCTTTCAAATAGCATATCACACTTTCCAATATCATCTCATCTCAATATCATTCCAATCAAACCACACCCAAACACCTATCATCTCATCTCATTATCTCCATCTCATCTCATTATTTCCTACCATTTCTACCCCTATACAAATTAAAAAAATGGGTAAACTACACAAAAGGGCCCTGTGGTTTGGCCCATTTTCAGATAGGGTCCCTGTGGTTTCAAAAGTGTCAAACTTGGGGCATGTGGTTTCCTCTGTTAGCAAATAGGGTCCCAGGTGGTTTTTTGGTCCAAATTAACAAAGTTGGTGGACTGTTTTGTAATTTGAGCGTTTTTTCTATTCAAACAAATTAAAAAAGGACTATTTTGCAATTTAAACCAAAATATAATAAGAGAAAACCAAATCTACGGTGTGGTTTTTGGGTAAGAAAACGTAGAATCTTCATCTCCAATCTCCTTCTCCAAGCTCGGATTGACAAAAATGAAAGATTCAAATTTACACACACATAAATCTGAATTATTTCGTTGATATTTATTTATCTCGTCGCTATTTAATAACTCGACTGATGAATTCTTGCGTGGGAAGCGGATCGGCGGCATCTTCCGATGAGCTCCGGTGACTTAGGGATCTGCGATCCATCGCGGCCTGAACGGCGCCGGCAAGACTGGGGATGAGGCAGCGCGTGGATTGAGGCGAAGGATATTGAGATTGGGAAGAGGCTAGAGTTTGAGATGAACGGTGGAGACTGGATCGAGAAGCATTGGTAGAGGATTTCGGTGAAAAATCGACGAGGCGGCACTTGCAACGGCGGAGGAAATATTCGAGGTCAGAATCGTCAATGTCGAGAGCTTCCCAAGGTTCCATCATGATCATCGCATTTCTTCATCGTTCTCTTTCCTCTTTCTGATCCTAACCCAAAAACCACACCGTAGATTTGGATTGCTTTTACTATATTTTGATTGAAATTGCAAAATAGTCCTTTTCTAATTTGTTTGAATAGAAAAAACGCTCAAATTACAAAACAGTCCACCAGCTATGTTAATTTGGATAGAAAAAACCACCTTGGACCCTATTTGCTAACATAGGAAACCACATGCCCCCAGTTTGACAGTTTTTAAACCACAGGGACCCTATCTGAAAATGGGCCAAACCACAGGGTCCTTTTTTGTAATTTACCCTAAAAAAATCCATAAACCTATTTCAACCAACCACAATCATTACATATCCTTTTATATAATTTCACACCCTATTTAACATCATTTTTTCTAAAATCACCCAAACACCAATACATCATTTCATCTCATCCAATTCAAACTTAATCTCATCTCATCCCATAAACTTGACTTGGATTGAAATAGTATGGCCCCCAAACAGGCCCTAAATAAACTTTACCAAAACGAACTGTGGCCTCCTTATTATACATACATATATAATATAACTAGTATGAGACCCGTGCGTTCGCACGGGTTTTCTCATTTTAGTACATATCATCACACATATATTGATATCATAGATATTAAAATACTTTTTACATATAATATTAATAGCATTACATACAAAAAAAAATTGTTAGACAGCATTATTAATCCATACAGAAGATTAGTATAACAATTTTTTATATATTACAAATCCCAAAAGATACCTATGATTAGAAAAGAAAGATGATAAGTATAGCAATTTTGCATATGTTACAGATCCAAAAAGATTGCATCTGCTTCTACCAAAATATTATAAGCTTGAGTTTATAATTTGAAGCCAGAAATAAGGGAAGAAAGAGAGAGACAAAAGAAGGCCAAAAAAGAGAAGCTAATGGCTGCAGCTGAAGAGTATGTAAATATGTTGTCTGCTGAAGATGCTAATGATACCAGTAGATAATATGACATTATCTGCATAACACAAAAACTCAAATTTTTTATTAATCTACCA